>BGNK01000174.1:232495-270014 GCA_003297005.1 Symbiodinium sp. clade A Y106
GGTGACAAAGTAAAGTGACCAGAAAACCATAATAGGATAAGGAGAACAGCACCAACACAAAATCTCATGCGATCCGCTTCGTGGTCGCTAATGCTCAAACACCCAGCGAAAAGAACGTAAAGCTCTAAACACCTAAAGCCCTACACCCCTCAACTCCCAAACCTTATATAAGCCTAAACACGGCCTAAGGTTTCTGGATTTCGGGATTTCGTTTGGGTCCTCGGCGACTTTCACATCGGCCGCTCCGAGAGGCGCGTCCGTCAGATCCAGTGCCGCCTGGAGTGTTGTTCCCTCCCACCTGGAGTTTTAATTTCGGGGCATTAATTTTTTAGAAGAGGGTTTTGGGGCCCATTATACTACAATTTTAAGTAAGGAACCCCCCAATACTTATCGTAGGACGTTTCAGAGGGGTTGGGGTTCAGGGCTTTCAGTGGGGTGTAGGAGTTGATCCAATTACGACGACGATGGGCACATTAGCCAAGTTCCGAAGTGCATTAACCCAGAGAAAGTGAAACCATCCCTTCCCAACCCTCAGAACTGCAGCTCATCAGACATCAGCGTGCATGAGCACTATCACACTCGACGAACGAAGCACGCAGCACGGGCGCGGAAGGCCCATCCCTTCTTCTTCCAACTTATCATCCAAACCACATGACCCCTTCTCATACATAGCTCTTTAAGGGGTTTCGGGCTTGAGACTTTGAGGCTCACAGTGTGTGGGGATTTCGATTTGGGTTGAGGGTGTGTGCACCAAAGTCGGCTTAGGGCTTTAGACAGAGGTGCATAAAGGTTCAGGTGTTGTTGGTTCTTGCATGGCTCGACGGTGCCCGCTAGGCAGGAAAACGTTGCGAAGCATCGAAGGTTTCAGTTTTCGGGTGTGGGCTTTGAGACATGGCTTGATGCACTCCTCCACAACATCTTGAGGCCTGTGGGAATGTTGCCATTTTGGGGCTTCTGTGATTGTACAGGCATGCGGACATGGCCGTGGCAGTGAGTCGCAATCAAAAAGAGTTCAGGCGAAGGGCCAGAGCCCAAAACAGACAACCTTACTGAGCCTTATGCAGACTCGCCAGGAAATGGTAAACTAGCCAGCTAACACTCGAGTGGACCCCCCTGCGGTTTTGAATCTGAAGTGTGTTAACAGGCCGAGAATTGCATACACAAAGTGGAGAAAATCGTCGCAGCCATGCACTTATCATGTGCTTATGTGTGGGGGTACTTAAATGCGTACGTACCAGACAAAAACCAGTACACATCATGTGAGCTTCTACACATATACGTTCGCACTAGCACGTCTAGATCTTGGAGTGCACGGCGTCTGAATGCACAGATTTGCCTCGCCCTGTCTGGCGGGTTCAATGCCGTTCATCCCCACCTCCGGGTATGGGCTTTGGTTGTTTTCTTGGATAAGATTTTGGTTTCAGAGTGCAGTAGCTCGGCACTTGTGATCTGTTCCATGTTAGGCTCCCTTCACCTTGTCATGATGCACTTCTATGCGCCTTTACGGACCCCCCAAACGGATCGACAGGTTAAGCAGCTTTAGGCTTATGCCTTTTACGCCCTCACAACTCGTACTTTGCATGATGAGGTCTCGATCTGTGCGGCAGAAACTGCGGTTTTCGCGATGTGCGGGATTTCGGGTCTGGGGCACAACGCGATGAAGGCCGGCGTGGCAGCTGATCTTACGCCTTCATGGCCGATGCAAGGTTCACTGCTCCAAGACATGGTTCCTCAAACACGTTGCCCCCAGGACTTCAGGTAGCCTACTCGTGTGATTTTCACTACAGCCCCGGCTAACTGTCCTAAACACTGTAACACCAAGCCGCTAAACCTTGCATCTTGCACTCCGAGATCAACCAGCCTCGAGGTCGCGAGATCGCAGTGCGCCCTCCAGCTTCGCAGTTTCTTTGGCATCCTGTTCGGGTGTGGAGGATTGCAGGCTTTGGGAGCTAGGCCTTCTGGGTTACTCTTGTTATAAAGCTTGGGTAACGTGTGTTGTTTCAAGGTGTAATTGAACCAACGGTTCAGCGCGGAATTGAGGCTTTCCGCAGGGGTCTCCGTCAAGGATGAAGCGTTAGGGCACGTCTGAATTTTGATTTGCGAGTTTCGCATCATGTATCTAGCATCTGCAGTGGCTTGGAGCACGCCAAATTCACAATCCGTGGGGCGCTTAGATTTGCAAACTGGTGCCGCCACTGCCACTGCCACTGCCACCGCCACGACCACGATCACTACGACGACTACTGCTGCTACTGCTACTGCTACTGCTACTGCTACTACTACTACCACAACTACTGCTACTGCTACTGCTACTGCTACTACTACTACTACTACTGCTGCTACTACTGCTACTACTGCTACTACTACTACTACCACTACTACGACTACCACTTCTAGTACCACTACTACAAGAAGGACTACTACTTACCCCTACCACTGCCACTTATAGAAGTACTAAGTTACTGAGTGCTACTGCATGCTGCTACTACTACTATTACTACTACTACTTCTGCTTCTCCTGCTGCTGCTCCTACTACTACGACGACCACGACGACGACTACTACTTCTACTCCTGCTCCTGCTGCTGCTGCTGCTACTACTTCTACTACTACGGCGAAGACGCCGACGACGACCACGATGGCGACGACTGCTACGACGACAGCTACTACCAACAAGCGCGTAAACAATTCACTAATAGTGGTTGTACAGGGATGTGCGAACTAAAAGTGGGCTCTCTTGCTTGCTTGCTTGCTAAGGGGTTTAGGGGTTGCGCGCAAGCCCTTGGCCGAAGGCCTACCCCTTTTCGGGGATGGTGTCAAGTTCCCCCCAACTCACCTGTGACGATCTGCCCGAAGGCTGGCCGCCTACCACAGTAGAAATCAAGGACTTGGCACACCAAGGAAACTCGAAAGGCTCCAGCTTCCACTTCAAGGGCAGGCCAACCTAAAGACACAGCAGACTAACAATCTAACATCCCTCGATCCCCAACCTCGTGGATAGCGCTAGCCTTTCGGAAATGTGCCAGGAACTCCACTCCCCGTTGCGGTCTCTCTCTCTCTCTCTCTTTTTTGCTTTGCTTTGCTTTGCTCTGCTCTGCTCTGCTCTCTCTCTCTCTCTCGCTCGCTCGCTCTCTCTCTCTCTCCTCTCTCTCTGTCTGTCTGTCTCTCTCTCTCTCTCTCTCTCCAAAGGGCACGACATGACATGCCGGAGCCTCAGGGCAGCGATGGAGAAAAAGAAAAAGAAGCACAAGAAGAAGAGTTCATGAAAGCATGAACAACACTATCAATCAACAACAAAGCATAGCAGCAACTATCAGAATAATTAACAGAAACCGTGGGTGTCATGCTACAGCACAGAACCCTGCAAGACTTGTAACAGTTTAACAACTGACTCTTTCGGAGGCGAGAGGAGGCGGGGGGTTTGGCTTGACGGTTCCCGGTCCGGCACTGCAACTTCCGTGCCCATGCGATCCGTCAGAGCCCGGAGCGCTCGCTCCAGGTTGGCGTTCTGAATGCTCTGCCTTGCTCGCGTTTCTGGCTTAGGACCCGAAGTTTGAGTTCTCACACTCGCATACTTTAGGGCTCAACGCTTTGGATTTCCGAAGGTCTTGATGATAGTTTTGGTTTCTGTTCGTGCTGCGCTGGCTGAGATACTACCATGAGCACCATGGACGCTCAGAGCTCTTTACTTGAGCTACTACTTCCACAGTCTCCACGGCTGACGCGCAAGTGTTGCCTCGATTATGTCACAGACGAAGAAAGGTGTGAACATCATCGGGGCTTGTTGGAAGTTTATTTGGATCATTCTGATATATTCTGAACCAAAGTACTGTATCAAACGGCTGCGGCTACAGTTTCTGCAGCCAGTATCAGGCTCGAAGACACAACAGCCAGAAAGACGTCAGCAAACATGCCGCTGCGTATTCTTATTGCAGCCCTCGCTTCAGAATCGGGCTGCTTTTGCTTAGGTCCGCTACATGTATACTGTGGTGTGCCCATGACATCAAACCGGTATTCCAAATGCGTACGGACCTCTGACACACTGGCATCAGGCGGTGGGCAATCTTCTACATCCCGAGGCCCTAAAACCTTGCATCCTAAAACCTCTTCAAGCCATGCTAAGACCCGAGGGCCCTTTTAAAGAAACACGAACACAGAGTTGCAGCTTCGGCGACTGCTGAATGAGGGCGAAGAGACCCTGCACCAGCAGCCTAAGTTTTTGCAGTGCAGGGTTGAAGCCTCTGGACGACATTGAGCTGCGGGTCTTCAGAGTTCCAAACTCTCGGGTCTTCTGGGAATCTGCGGCTGCAGGGGTTTCGGTCTCTGGGGATTCCGGAGTACGAGCTCGGATCAGGGTCTTGCTGTTGAGATGATGTGATTGCTGCTGCCGATTAGTAGGGTATTGAATGGAGTCCAGAGGGTTAGGATTGGGAGTTGGCATATTTCCCCACCTGCCCAGCTACAGAGTCGCACAGCAAGGATTTGCCGTATGTGGCTTAGGCGCTTAGGGCATAGGGCTACGGCATCTGGCATTTTGCTGGCTGCATGGAACTCGGCCTTTGAAACTTGCTTTTCAGTGTACACAACATCTCCGGGGTAAGGCTGCAACTTTAACGTGTTCGCAAACCATGAACACGCAATCCTTCAAGTTCGTTTGGCCACGTGGAGTGACACGCCACTGTTATTTTGCTTCTCACTCGCCGGCTACGGCCTAGCGGCTGCTGGTTCTGTACCAGGAGCTGCTGGCTCTGCAGGCCTTAACGTCTTTCTTTCCGGGTAGATGCGTGCTAGAACTGGGCTCATCCTCACGAATTTCTGTCAGCCTCTAGCGGTGCAGGGACCCGCGGATGTCTTGCGATGACGGGTGCAAGATGTTCTATACCGGAAGGAACTGCGCAACTTAAGGCGGGATGTTGGCACCGAACATACTCGAATGCCCTTGTTCATGCTACTTGCTCGCAGCCTCCACTGCATTTAGTCCTCCATAATTTAATATGCTATGACTATTGAAACAATAGCCCGCCTAAGGCTCAACACACATTTTGCAGCGAAATGTCCCTACTTGTCTTTTCCGCCTCTCACAAAAGGCAGGTCTCCATGACAGCATCATAAGTAGAGGAGCTACAGCTAGTCACGTAGCCCCACATCTAGTTCATGCTGGCTCAGAGATTGTAACAAGTCTCTGCTTCAGCAACCCAAACAAGGCCCAAACACATGCATCATACAGCCAGCTTACTCTCAAGACTCAGACTGCAGCTGGTGTCAAAGCCCATCACCCTTTGGACGGCTACCCCGGGACCCGGTTTGGGATTTTGGGTTTCTGCGCTTTGGGCGTGGGGGGGGGGGGGNGGGGGGGGGGGGGGGCCTGCTTGAGATTGTTAAGCATGGATGGTGGGTTTGCAGGGTTGCGGGCTTCAAGGGCGTGGGGGTTCGCAAGTTTCAATGCATGCTGAATGCTCTCATCTGACTTAGGGTGCAGGGATTGAGCCCTAAACTCGATGGTCTACATCCACCACCCGAAAGCCCCTAAACCCGGAGTCTGCCCTAACATCTCCGTGCGCTCGTCAGCCCAAATCTAGACAGGACCCTGATCTGGGGGCCTGTACCACTATGACATTAATACGACAAGGGCATATTGCAAATGACTTAGTATTCGACCCGTAAAGTACTTCAGAAGAACATCTGAGGAAATGTGTGTCGCCCGAGCCTTGCTTTCTCAGCTGCTCCATCCTTGCGTTCGTCGGGCTTTAAAGGAGATTTTAAGGCAACTCGCTCAATGCCGGCGACAACTGCTCCAAACTACCATTCTACACTAGCCAGATGTGATCACCCTCTATCTACTATCTCAAGACTCAAACAAAGCTAAGGCTCCGGAGTTTTTCGGCTGTCATGAAAACACCACATCGACAAACAAAACGCCTTAAAGCTAGGCAAGCCCATCAAAGCCCACATGCCAGATAATCCAACAATCCCAACCGTTTTCTGACTGGGCTGAAGTCTAGCGAATCCCCTGGCCCCGGATGTACTAGCGACCTCAACCCTCACATCCCTTACGCTCCAATTTTCAGCAGAAAATCCAGCGACCTCAACCCCTAAAGGCTCTGCATCAAAACCTGCATAGACAAAGATCAGCTTCATGAAGTCCCCGAGATTGCAAGCCTCAAAAGCTTGCCCAGGCACTGTGCCGTCAGCATCTCGAGGTGCTGCCGATCCGAGGCATCGGGAGGCAGGGTGATGGGATCCACCTTGCAGATAGAATGGAGGGCGTTCTTGGGTCTTCTTGACAACGGGATGTTTCGGACTGAGGCTTAGGTTCTATATAGGGTTTGTGCCGAGGCTTTCTGAACGAAGTTTGGCGCCTAGGGCCTGGGAGCGTTGACATTGTTTGCTCCTCGTAGCACATGTGGAAAAGTTGCGGCATTCCCCAACCAAACGATCTTCGAATTCTTGCTGCCGAGGCTTAACCTAACCTTTAACGCTGGATGCCTTGAAAGTGTGTGTTGGAATCGTTGGAACCTTCCCGAGGCCCTTGTTTTTGTTCGCCTTTAGTAACTTTTAGTATGTCTTGTACTGTGACGAAAAAACCTAATTTACTGGGTTTTTCCCTCCTACCTAGCAAGGACAAAGCCCGCATTGCAGGGTATCTTGGATGAACAGTTGACTGCACAGCTACCAGCATAGCTAATTGGGCGCTGTGAGTGTCGGAGTAGCTTGTCAACTCAACTTTACTGTGTTTGAGCTTGGGGGTTGGGGTTTCGGGACTTTGGATTTCTTCGAGCGCAGGCTTCGGGCCGAAACCATGTTCTCAAGGAAGAAACACAGAGAGCGAGAGAGGGAGAGAGGGAGAGGGGGAGAGGGGGAGGAGGGGAGAGGGGGAGAGAGAGAGAGAGCGAGCTGGACAGACCGAACTGGCATCCACACTTGACGGACGCACAAAGACACAGGCCCTAAATGCAAATCCAACGGTCGATACAATCTCCAAGAACCTCCAAACCTGGACAACACCCGAGATCTCTGAAGCTTGCGCCACTATGCCTGGATCAGCTCTGGCTGTGGAATCTTTGCACCTCCCAGGTGCCCGGGCTTCGCGGCTTCGACACAGGCTCTGCGCAGCTAAAGACAACATGACGGATTTTTTTAGTCCAGTGTGTCTCACCCGAAGGTACCAAAATGTGATACCACAACTGACCATGACAGCCGAACGTCCCTAACTGTAGACTTTCACCGCTCATGAGCAACAGCAGAGGTGTACTTAGGTTGCTGCTTATTCCAAACTCCTGAAGTTTGTCGACAAGCGACTTCCCACGAGATCTGGCAGCTGCGCCGTGTTAGGGCTCGACTCCAGGGGGCCGACATCGACTGCATGATGCTGCTTCTTCTGCTCGTTCCAGCGCGCCTGCCATGAGGCTTCCAAACTGCGGGCCGCTCGCAACATGCCCCAATGTAGTCTAAATCTAGCACAAAGGAAAGCCCACACAAGAGAGAATACCTTTCGTCGCCGTCGTACTGGTAGCACCTGCACTAGGTGTTCGGAGTGTTGGTGTTGGTGCTTCTGCTGCCGGTGCCGGCGGTGCAAAGGTGCTGGTGCTGGTGGTGCCGGTGCCGGTGCTGATGGTGCCGATGGTGCTGGGGGGGGGGGGTGCTTTACGGCCCCAGAAACCTTCTCAATATGTCCAAGAAGCTGGGCAACATGCAAAGCACGCCGCCGAAAACCCTTCCACATTACCGTCGGCCGAAACTACCTCGNGCTGGACGGGCCCAGAAACCTTCTCAATATGTACAAGAAGCTTGGCAACATGCAAAGCACGCCGCCGAAAACCCTTCCACATTACCGTCGGCCGAAACTACCTCGTATCTTAAGTCATGAAACTCCTTAGCCCTGGCCGTTTGGTCGCCGAGGCCTCGAAGCTCACCGTCTGACCTTCAGTCCTTGGTTGGGGGGCTGACATAAACCTAGGCTTAGAGCTTCTGCGTGTCGCATGCGAAGGCGCTTCCGTAGGTTTGGGTTGTGGCTGGCTGCTGCATTTCAGGGTGCATGTATGTTTGGAAAGGTTGAAGACAGGTCCCCCATGTATTGGAGGTTTCGGACTCACGGCTTGCGGTAGGGTTTGTTTTTTGCGAGTCACTCTCGGCAGAACCAGGAGGATTTGGGATGAAAGCGAATTGCTGTCCCAGAGGCATGGGTGTCTGTTGCAGGTAGCTGCTATGCACGAAGAGCTCTCGACCATCCGCACATTTCACCTTGCCGAAGCCCCGCTTCTCGTCCCACTTCACAACCACCTGAGGCGACAAGGGAGCTTCAGGCAACATAGACCCTTTCTAGACGCCTGGGTCAGGTCGGTTAAGACACCCCACCCCGCGGCTGCGCGGGTCAGCTGAGGAGATCTCTTCTTGAGCCTGCTCTGGGAGGGAAAGCTCCAAGGCAGCCAAACTGGCAAAATGCCGCGAATCTGCAAAGCAGGCACGTGCACACACACACACACACACAAACGCTGGTAGGCTTAGACTTAGATCTCCAGATTTCCGCTTCCTATTATAACCCATACATCTGCTGCATAGTCTCGACTGAGCTGTGCATTCTGTCTCGCGCTTACCGAGCCACCCCGGTCTCGCGAGCAAACCATCGCCGACCGCGGCACCAAGAGCGCAAGGTGGACCCCTGCGGAAAATGTCTCGCCAGCGTGTTCATGCACCGGGCACCGCCAGGCAGAACTCGTCTCAGCGAGGCCAGCATGGCAGTAAGAGAAAATTCCCGTGATGTGTACACACGAAGTTTATCTTAGCTTTGAATAAGACTCGTGTGAAGCCTGTATTCAACAGGAAGCTCGGTTTAACTTTTCTTTGAAAGCACGAATGTATGGCCTGCAAGCAAAATGCTGCAAAGTCGTCGCTTGTAAACCATCTACGAAAAGTACAAATCACAACAGTCATACTAGACCATACCAGAAACACCAATCATACAAACAATAGAAACACTAGTCATTTTCTCGACAGGAATTACCTAAAGAAACAATGATACAGACTGACATAAGAGTTACACAAAAAAAGGATAGTCACAATAGTTATAAAAACAATAACAGCCAACATGATATTGCTTTGTACTGCCACTGCTACTGCTTCACAACTGCCAAAAGGTTAGGCTTGTTGCAACATGTCGCGTTTGCGCTCGAGAATCGAAACATGACATTGCCAGCAATCAAGGAGAGCTTTATTATGGGGTTTCAGGGAGCCAGGGCTCGCTACTGAGGAAGCCAGCTCAGTGCACTGATCTCGATAAAGTCTGAGTTTAACGCATAGCAGCTGCTGTGAACAGAGTGACTGCACACGACTGCACGAAAATCACGTCTGCAACGGCACTGTGTGTGTCCGACAGGCTCATTTGGGTAAACCGGCAACATTGCGCGGGCCAAGCAACCACGGCGCAATGTAGCTTCCAGAAAATCTGAAGCCGACAGTGAGGCCCCTTTTGAGGGCTCGTCTTGTGTAGATACCCCATATATGATACCCAGACGCTGCACCCTTTGCTGACCCAAAATCTCAAAGCCTCAACCGCTAAAACCTAAACTCCCGCGATTGGACCTTGAAGGGAAACCCTTCAGCAGACGGATCCCGCAGTCGGATCTGCTCCCCGACCTCGTACATAACTTCAAACAAACGAGAACAGTGCCGTTCCTTTCACGAGCCACTGTCGCCGCGATGATTTAATGCTTCTTATGACGACGGCTTCGATAAGTTTTCTGAACGCTGTCACTACATTGAATGTTTACTTCACAGCCATCGCACCGACCGAGATGGAAAGGACAGCAGCTCTCAAGACACCGCTGGAAAAGCTTGCTCAAACCCCCAGGGGACGAAAGCCGATTGCTCGTGTAGGCCTAGCTCAACCATGATATGATCGTTGCAAATGTGCTATGTTTGCTACATCGCGCACCTTGTTGGCCTACTTCAAGCCTCAGTTTAGGATGCTTTCGAACAGTGCTTCGAAATTCGAGAAGCCCTTCTCCTGATCTTCAGCCTCGCTGCATGAAGCCATATAAACTTAGACTTGGAGGGATCCCCCAAAGCATTGGGTTGGCTCTGACCCCGGCGAAAAGGAAGATGCCTGCTTGGCAGACATAATGCAAGCAAGATCAAACCCTCCGATGGAGCTTTGGGTATGCCGGACTCCCTTCGGGCCGCGGTGGTTCGATGGTTTCAGGCAGGGCTTCGCCGCAGGGAGCCAAGGATAGTTGGCCTCAGGCTCGAATGATCATCCTGCGTTGCTGCTTCTGTTGTATGGTGGTGCTGAGGCTGCTGTCGTTCTTGTTGTCGTCGTCGTTCCGTGTGCTCGTGGTGCTGCTCTTGCCGCTGCTGCTGGGCGCATGCTTCGAGGTTTGAGGCTCTGAAAGCCTCAGATCGCCCTTGCACCACTGCTGAAACATGAGGAAAATGCAATTCTTGAACCTCCAGCGCAGGGTACATGCTGTACAGACATGTCGAAGCAGCCGATTCTGTCCCATGACAGGCTCATCCCGTGCCAGCTTGCCGTCGCCTGAAGATTCAGATTCTGCGTCTACAAAGACAGCATATAAGTATGTTATGTAGCTATGTACATATGCATGTATGTATGTATGCACGTATGTATGCGTGTAACTATATGTTTCTGCATGCATTCATGTGTATGTATGTATGTATGTATGCATGCATGCATGCATGTATGTATGTATTTTGTGTATGTAAGTGCACGAAAGTGCTTGTGTAACACTATAACATAATTGGTTGGTTGTGTGGTTGGGTGGCTGGCTGGTTGGCAGGCTGGTTGGTTGGTTGGTTGGTTGGTTGGTTGGTCGGTTGTTTCCTTATTTAGATAGTTGGTTGCTTGGTTGGCGTTAGCTAGGCAGCAAATCAGTCAGTCAGTCAGTCAGTCAGTCAGTCAGTCAGGTAGTTACTTACCTGTCGGTACATCTACATCTACGGGCGCATGCACATGCACATGTCTGAGTGCATCGGTGTTATATACATGTATATACATGTATATATATATATATGTAAACAGTAAACATATGTATGTGTGTGTGTGTCTGTGTCTTCATTCATGCATGTGCCATACATGCATACAAAACATGTATATGTATATATGCAGGTCATAACTTCGCACATACATACATACATACGCACATATGTGCTTACTTACTGATTCATTTACTTACGTACATTGTTGCATCATGGCCTAGACTTACATACAGATAGATACTGTCACATGCAATTGCATACTGCTGCACAAAGCTGCACACGATTACAACTGGCATGAATTTGCATACAGCCACAAAGAGTTACATACATTTGCATACAGATACCTACAGCTACATACCCATACGTACGGCTGCACACGGTTACATGCAAGTACATACAGCTACAGACAGGCTGGCAGACAGACAGAGAGACAGAGAGACAGAGAGCCAGCGAGCCAGCGAGCCAGCCAGCAGCCAGCCAGCCAGCCAGACAGACAGACAGACAGACGTAAAAACATAATCGCACACGTGCCCAAACGCACATGCACACTTTCTCACACACATACTAACATACCTACCTGCCTGCTTGCCTGCCTGCCTGCAGGCATACATACCGACCTGTGTATGTGCATACGTACATCCAGGCAGACAGACAGACAGACAGACACAAACAGGCAGGCAGGGCAACCATGCAGACAGAGACAGACAGGCAGGCAGACAGACAGACAGACAGACATACATCCAGGCAGACAGACACACAAACAGAAAGGCAGGCTGGCACGCAGGCAGGCAGAGACAGACAGACAGACAAACAGACAGACAGGCAGACAGACAGACAGACACTCATGTCATTACAGACACACAGCAATCGGCGCCTTCTCAAAAGCTGAAGGTGAAGGATGCACGAGTGCGGTGCGGACTGGCAGGCTCGTCCATCTGCCTCGGAGGGTGTGGGCCCGGAATCTTCCAGGCAATCATTGAACAGGGTGAAGGGTGCCAAGTCTACAGCTACTGAAGGGTTTGGGAAGCTTTGGGGCATACGAACTTTCCGGACATGGGCCTGGGTTCTTAAAAGCTTTGTGATCTGTCCTTCGAGGATCCAGGGTGGCCAAGCAAGGCTCTACGACAGTCAGCAGTCTTGCACCAAATTGTGTCGTTGGGCTGTAAGTTGCTCAAGAACTGGGATGATATAGCAGCAGCACACACAGCAGCAATACCAGAAGTAGTCGTCGTCGCAGTCGCAGGAACAGCAGCAGCACCAGTTGTGGTAGTAGTACGGAAAACAGAAAAACGCAGGCCGTCAGGGCATTCTCCTTTGAATGGTGCCACAAGTGGCAGCGGTGGAAGTGGTGCTCCGGGACCAGGAGTAAGAGTAGGGCAGGAACAGGAGCAGGATCAGCAGCAGCAGCAGCAAGCAGCAGGAGTGAGCAGGATGGTTCCAGGACCAGCGCACAACTGCTGTCCCTCAAATACCTTCGCGTTTCACGGCCAGGACACTTAATTATGCTTCCCCCCTCAACTAAACCGGCGGGATCCAGAGGGCCACCCCCGAGTCCTTTCAAGTGCTGCTATCGAGAGCGAAAGGCGGTCGATGTAGCTAGCAACGACTCTTGCGTCCCACACGAATCCTCCCACCTTGTGCCGTAAAAATAGGCCGCGAGGAGCCATATTTCCGCTTGCGTGGCGTGCACATCGCGGCTACACTGAATACGTAACACTGTTTGTGGAGTAGTAGCAGTTGCGCTCATCGCGGCATGTATATAAATCAATAGCCATAGCAATTGCCACTGCAATAGCCATGGGAATGGAAACTAGACTACACTTTGCTTGCATTCTTGCTGTTGAATGCTGGCAAGCTGAAGAAAAGCTCGAAACACCCGGGAGCAGGATGGTAGCAGTCGTCGCGGTGGTGCAAGGTGTCGGAAGAAATCTTCTCTGCCAACAAGCTTCGGGTCTGCCAGATCTGAGCCGGTGTTCCTGACCTTAATGTCAGAGGGATGGGTGTTCTTGCCCCAGAAACTCTGCGAGTTTGAAAACACGCGCCTGGTTTCACTTCGTTTACTGGGTGAGGCGGGTCTCCAAACCAACAATAAATAAAGAGACCCTGCAGAATTTGTGGCCGGTTGGTATCCATCGTTTCTCCAGGCCGCAAGCCTCCCCCACTTCTCCGTGCGCACGGCCATTCCGAGCAATCGGACGGAGGCGTGGATGTGAGGTGGTGCTCTATGCGAACAAAACTTCAATCGAGGTTGCTTAGGCCTAGGCAGCCTAGGCACACATCCAAACGAAACCTTCGACCTTGCAACTCGGGTGGCCGGGTTGATCTACAAGCAACACGACTCCGGGAGCCGGGTTTGGTTCATGCCCGGTGCAGAGCTCACATGACCCCTAAACTACCCTAAACCCTCGTTTGAAATCCTAATCCCGAAATCGTAAGAACACACAACTGAAACCGCAGACCCTCGCCAGCTATTCTGTAGACTCTCACCTAACCTGAGCCCAAATCCCCAATCTCTACTGTAACCCTACGAGCACCACTGCTCAGTTGGCGGCTTTAGGCAGCCGCCGCGGCTTGCGCAACGTGTCTGCCCGGGCAAGGTCGCCCTGGAGTATGATTCATTTTCACTTTTGCGGTGGTAGGAAGTGCTGAAGGTGCTGATACGACGGTGGCGATACTAAAAACTACTAACAAAGGTAACAGCAAGAAAAAGAAAACGAACCGGAATAACAAGAACAACAACAACAAGAACAAACAACGACCATCACGAAACAACAACAACAACAGCAACAGCAACAACAACAACAACGACAACAACGACAACAACAACAACAACCACAACCAACAACAACCAACAACAACAACAACCACCACAACAACAATTACCACAACCACAACCACAGCAACAAAAAAAACAAGAACAACTTCAACAAGAAAAAACAAGAATAGAAGAACACCACCACCAACAACAACAACCACCACCACCACAACAACAAACAACAAACAACAAACAACAAACAACAGACAACAGACACAGACAACAGACAACAGACAACAGACAACAGACAACAGACAACAGACAACAGACAACAGACAAGTCTGTTGTCTGTTGTCTGTTGTCTGTTGTCTGTTGTCTGTTGTGACAACAGACAACAGACAACAGACAACAGACAACAGACAACAGACAACAGACAACAGACAACAGACAACAAACAACAAACAACAACAACAACAACAACCACAACCACAACAACCAACAACGCCAACACCAACCACCACCACCACCACCACCAAGAACAAGAACAAGAACAAGAACACGAGCAAGAGCAAGAGCAAGAGAAAGAGCAAGAAAAGAACAACACCAACAACAAGAACAACAATAATAATGACAACATCAACATCAACATCAACATCAACATCAACAACAGCAGCAGCAACAGCAACAGCAACAACAACAACAACAACCACAACCACAACCACAACCAAAACCACAACCACCACCACCACCACCGCCGCCACCACNCACCACCACAACCACAACCACAACCACAACACCAACAACAGCAGCAGCAGCAGCACCAGCAACAACGACGACAACCACAACCACAACCATAACGACGACAGCACGGGACTCAAGCTCTCTCAATGACACTTACTTCGGAGCTTTTGCTGCCTCTGCGTAGGTGTTGGCCTTGGGTCTCGACCCGATGCGAATCGGAAAGAGGAGGTCCTGGGCCAGACCGGCCAGCCAGTCACCAATGCCAAGCAACAACCGGTACCAGGAAAGTTCAACGACAACGTCCGCATCGGCGTGGGGGCTTGGGCGGGCTTGGGGGTTAGAGTTTCGGGCGCTCTCACACTCAGGGTTTCGGCAGCGACTCACGTCCTCTTCGTCGGAGCTGTCAACGGATCCCGTGAGGCACGGTGGCAGGAAATGCTCCTGGCTGAGGCTCAACAACTCAGGCGTCAACAGGGTGTTTGTGCGCTTCGACCGAGGATTTTGGATTCGTGGGCTTGAGGTTTCGGACAGTTTCGGCTGACGTTGAGGGTCTGCTCAAAGTGCCCAGCCAAGCTTGGGACTATGAAGGATGTCCTACATTCCAACATGTCGTCCTCTGAGCCTATTGATGAAATCCCTCGCAGCGACGCAAAAGGAAGTCAACTCCTCAATTCTTCAGCAGGCTCGCTCGAAGTTGCCCACTTTACCGGGAGTTCCAAAACTAAAAACTCCGAAGAATTAGGGTTGACGGTTACAGGCGAAAGGCAAACGAGCAGGCTCCTTGTGCGAGCAGTCTGAGCAACAGCTGTCCACCGAGCCTGCCAACTTCACCAGGGCATGCGTTTGAAGTTCCAAGGGTCGCGGTTGAGGGCTGGCAGGATTTTCAAGGTTGCAGCTTCGGGGGTGCAAGGATGTGGGCTTGCAAACGGTCTTGAGGGTGCTGAGGCACTGCGCACTGCGAAACCCGATTGTGAATGCAAAAATCAGGGAGATGAGATGAGGTTCAGGGCGTCTGCGTGAGCTGGGCCAGCTCCCCAAACTCCCGAACTCCCCTGCCTTCCCTGGAGTTTGCGTCAGAGGCTGCGGCGGGCTTTCGCGACAGGTTCAAAGTGAAGTCCTGCTCGGCATTGCGGGGCTTGCGCGAGCTTGGTCTGGAGCGGGCCTTTCTCGACACCTTTTTGTTACCCAAAGCATGCAATGCAAGTCCGGAACGAGCCGCCATGGCTCAAACGACCGCAGAAGCATTTGGCACCCTTGCGACGACATCCTGCGCAAAATCCAAGCCCCCAAGTTCACCCACAGCAACCTTGAACCGACACTCAGATTGTTAAACCTGCAGTAAGCCGCAAGCGATACACTGTGATCTACTCTGGTCTCTTTCGTCCTTTCCCTCGGTTTGTGGTTTGCGCCAACTGCTCAGTGGCTGGGAGCGGATCTCGCGTTCGCAGTCTGCTGCCTAGGCTGAGCCGGCTATGCTAGGCAAAAAATGCCACGAGGGTTTAGGAATTTTGGATACCGCACGTTTTGATGTGTTGCACCCGCAATTCATGCGTTGACCAACGCGGGTGACAGCGAACTGCGAGAGGTGTATGTGTGTGTGTGCTTCCAGGGATCCACTCCGGATCAAGGCTCCGAAAGCCAAAGGGTCATAACAGCAGCTGTCTGGTGCTAGCCGTAGCACAATATGATCCCCTCGCAAAGGCCTAGAAGCGCAGGTCAGCAGCCACCTCTAAAAGTAACACAACCCGTCCAGAGTGGTGAGAACAACGCTATAATGTTGATGACAACAAGAAGAGTAATCCTGCCCGCCTCAGGCAAATGTGGAATGGTAGTTCTTCGGAAAAAGTCAACTACGGAAGCGACCGGCATCTGTCTCGAGGACCGCATTGTGATGTTCTTTACAACAACACTCACACTTCATTAAGGAAGCCGCTGCCGGGGAAGATCTCGGCCGGGGTGTCAGTGGCCGGGACTTCTCGGACGTGCCAGCAATCCTCAACATTGACTTCGGTTTGCCCCCGAAGCAAGGACCTCTACACATATGTATAATGTGTATGTATGTGTATATATATATATATATATAGAGACATCTCTCTCTCTCTCTTTATGTAGCTACTTATTTCTGTAGTTGCTCATGTACATGTGTATGTACGTGTATATACACATCATGAATAGAGTCGAGCGACAGAGACAGAGAGAGAGAGCGAGAGACAGAGAGAGAGAGAGAGAGCGAGCATCTGGGCCTTGAACGGGCTTGCAACCAAGGGCTCATGGAGCCTTGGGTCTTGGGCACTCTTGGGTTGGGAGCTCGGGGCCCAAAAATACTAGAGATTGCGGGCGAGGAAACACTGGAGCAGTAGCCGCGGAAAAAAACAACAACTTTAAGTCACAAGAGGCACCAGAATGGGCATGACTCGGGATGACAGGTACGATAGACAAGATGATGACAACAGTCATCAAGTCGAGAAATCTGCAGTCTGGCCTGTGCAGCCGGGGCGAAACTGTGTGTCACCATGTGTGTGCGATTTGGAAAACCAGACCCAAGGGGGCTTCACAGAAGTGGGTCGTTGCGCACGATGCTGCAATGATTCACAAGCACCTGCACAAGCACAGTGCCACAAGAAGTCTACAATCCTGCAAGGTGCACTTGTTGCACAATTTCGGGTTAGAGACTTCAAGTCAAAAAGCCTTCAAGAGGCACTGCAGGAACCTGAAGCCCTGCATCCTGCCCTTTTAGACTCTTAGACTGACTCCCTAAATCAGATCCAAAGCTCCCGGGCAGGTTCAGGCGCGTTGGGGCGGGGGACGGACTCGAAGCTTTGGCTGCGGACTCGATGGTGAGGAGGTCTGCCCTGCTGCATGGATTTTAGGGATTTTAGGGTTTGGGGTCTGGGGCGCTCGGTTGCATGCCGCATGTTGACCTGACTGCAGCTGCGAGAAATGACGGCAGTTGCTTGATGCCACCCACCTAGCCGGCATTCTGCTCAGATCTACAGCGGTGCTGGTGGTGCTGCTGGTGTTACTGCCGTTGATGAGTAGGTGTTGGCATCACCCGACGTAGGGTGTAGGCCTCATGTATGGTTCCGGGTTCAAGATTCAGAGGCAGGTCGCTCGAATAAACAGCCTACTAGGTACTAGGCTCAGGATTCTAGACCAGCCTAGAGTTCAAACTTCAGGCTTCCGAATGCAAATCCTCGCACCAGGGAGTTCTGTGCCTTCTGCCTCGGAAGCTGGAGGTGCGGGCGCGGCAAAGCGAAAAACTCCCCGTGCCGTCCTGGCTCTCACTTGGTGGAAGCGCAAGATGGGCGTTGAGGGTTTTTTCTGGCCCACTGAAGCTACTCATTGAGCCTCGCGATCTGTCTGTCCTGTAAGACCAAGCCCACGATCAAGGATGAAACCCTGCTCATGAACCAATTTCTCTCTCTGCTGGTTGCTCGACTACTACTCCGACTACTATGAATGCTCATGCAGCATCTGCTTGGTCGCGCCAACAGCTGCAGGGACCTCCGGCCCGGACAGCTCCCTCACCAGGCGCGCCATTCGGGACGGTCCCGCGCTGAGGCGCCGATTCAGACTCTCTCTCTATATCACTAAGGCTTTGCCGTATGACTGAGGTCCGAAGTTGCTGTGTACTGGGAAATTGAGTAGAACTCCAGGACCGTATTTCGCGACAGCATCTCTCAGACATGATTCGCGAGTCTCTCAGACTGCTGGCTGGGCACGTCTCGTAGGTGAGAACTGTTGCATCTTTACATTTGCAATTCTGACCCATGACATGCCCGGGACCTGAAGCAAAAGCAAAGTGCGGGATGGCTTCCTGCGCGACGGAGGGCTTTCGAGTAAGCCAGAGCTCTAAGGTCGATGACCAGATACCAGGATGGAACTTACAGTTCTCATGGGGCACCACAAGTCGAACCGAGATCAAGCAAGGATCTTGGTCTGAAGTTCGTGATGAGAAACGCTTCTTGGTGGGGTTCAGGGAGTTTTGATCCACCAACCTTGAGATCCGGGTCGATAAAATTCCTTCCCCAATCACCAAGGTCATACAAGCTGCACTCTTTGATACCAGCACTCCTGCCGCTTACGAAATCTATCACACAAGACCCAACGGGCTCAAGATTGGAATCTGGAGAGGCAAGTACAACTTGGAGCGGCTGTTTCTCGCAGCATGTGGTACTTGTGGCATTTGAGTTGCCTGGCTTTTGCATGCCATCGGCCTCTTCCCTCTTAACTCGAAAATGACCAGAGATAGGAAACAGACAACCAAGAGTATCCAATGCTAGGGATACTTCCGTTTGTGTTGGTCACCGATCGCCAGCTTCTGTCTAGTTGTTGCGATTCTTCTTGCGTCCTCTGCAGTTTGCTGTGTTCTTTCGCCTTCACTTCTGCTACTATGACAGCTCTGACCACTCACTTTCTCCTCAGTACCTCAGTGCAGCAATGGCTTGTGCCACTACCACGGCTGGCATCACCGGACTCATGTACTAGTTTTGTCATTGTCACTGTTATGTCGAATTTGCGACTTGCTTGGGTACACGAACTTGCATAGGCAAGTGGCATGTGTGCTAACTCGCACATGCACTTTCCGAGATGATCCTGAATACTGACCAGGTTCGCACTGACAGCTGCAAGATCTGTCGTCATGCCTGACCATTGGCTCATGATGGTTAAGAAAACCCTCGCGCGGAAATGGTCTGGCGGTGGAACGTACAGGCGGGAATCATCCCATGGCTTGTCGCCTGCTGACAATGTGCCATGCTTCGTCGTCTTCCCATGCGTGCTGGTGCAAACCAAGTTACTCATCATAGAATTTGGTTGCCGTTACTGCTGTTCCGAATGCTTCTTATGCCACTCCAGCACTAAGCCGGCTGTTGCCTGCTTCTGGACTGGTACATGGTAAATGTTGATGGAAACATGTCTGTTCGACCGAGACGTCTATGCTCCGGATGCTGGCTATTTTAATATAGGCGGCGACGGAGATGACTAAGCACTCTGTTAAATGCTCTCAAGTCGAGCGCTAATACGCAATACATTAACTGGCATAGTATTCAGTTATCTTACAGTATAGCATACAATACCCGATTTCATAGTGTATATGATCAGATACCACAGGTCATCGTATACTTTTTGCGTTGTTCACACAGGCCTGCATTCACAAGTGTTTGGTTTGATGTGTGCTAAAGCTCGTACCATACGCAAAGAGACACACACATACACCCTCTCTCTCTCTCTCTTGTGTAGCACGTTTATATAAACATGTATGACAATTACTCCACATGTATGTGGACAGATAATGCAACCCATAGTATATGCTGCATATTGGATACCCTATGTTACATGAAGGCATGCCGTACAATGTATGTATGCATATATAAAAATTTGAATATATATATATATATATACGGATAAGAGTTACATGCTATGAGCTTTGAATATATTACAAGTTATCTCTTGCATAGTACACATTACATATTATACGTTCTGTGCTATGTTTTATGTCGTAAACATTACATATTCTGTGTTGTGTTCTGTATATAGTACATACTACATGCAACGAACACGTGTCTTCTGTCATGAACACCATATACTACGCGCAAGATACCCGATATCACATGCTCCAAATTACATGCCGGTCATTGCATGTTCTCTTCTCAAAAACTGCATACAATACATGTGTCCGCGTTCCACATTCCCAGGCCGTCCCACCCCTGCAGCATCTTGTTGCTGCTGATGTTGTTGTTGTAGCAGTTGTCGTTGTTGTGGCCTTAGCAGTAGTATTACCGTAGCAGGCGCGAAAGTAACCTCTAGTATCTAAGGGTTTAGCTGTAACGTGTCAGGTTCATGGCTTCCGAATCTGAGGCTAAGAGCCTAGGTCAGTCCTAAACTCTCAGACTTCAGGGCAGCCAGCCGTAGGGCTCAAGCTCTTATGGCATTAGAGTGGCCATGGCGCGCCAAGCCCCCAGCGAAGACCCTAATATCCCAGCAGAACGTGTGAACAAGTTTCTTTGCAATCTGGAGACGTTTGAGAATAGCCGCTCAGGGTCTCGAGTCTACTGCTTCTGCAGCAAAGTCTCCTGTGAAGCGGAAGCCGATAGCAAATGTCCTCAGCTCAGCGAAAGGCATCGACAACTCTGGTTGTCTGGCTGAGCACACAGATATACACAGAGCCTCAGCTTTTGGCACACGCAAACATGCGCGGTTGGGACCGGGGGGGGGAGGGGGGGGGGGGCCCCTTTTTGAACGGTTCAGGGAAAGGGGACCCTGGGCGAATTTGTGGCGGGGGCCCGGCAGGAAAGAGCTCTGCATGCNCACATAACGCGAAACAGAGTCTACAATGTTGTTACAGTGTAGGGCTTACATAAGTGACTACGCCTAGGCTTTAGGGTCCAGGGGGGAGGGGGGGGGGTGAGGGGGGGGGGGGGGGGGGGGGGGAGCCCCTTCTTGAAACGTTTCAGGCAAGAGGACCCTTGTGCAATTTGATGCGGTGGCCCGGCAGGAAAGAGCTCTGAAGTCCTTTGGACTTAGCTCGTGCCATGGCCTATGGCAGTTTGATCCCGACTCAGACCACCTCACAACACAGAGTCCCAATTCGACGCTCTTCCTGGCTTCGGCTACAGGAGCAGAGCAACTAAAAAGGAGAGTGTCGCACCCATCAGCACTTTGATGCTTAAGCCCGTCGCAAGCGAAGTTTGAGTCGCTTGAGTCGAAGTCGACGGGCATGGGCAATAACCACTGGAGCAGTCACCCGAATGCTCGTCGGTCTCCTTGTTGTACTCGTGGATTACGATCCCCGAGCTGGGGAAGAAGCTGTTGGCGTAGCAGGAATCTACCAAGTCGTACTTCACGCAAGCGTTGTAATATGCCTCTGTTGCCATGACTTCTGCCAAGCAGGAGTTGATCGCCTCCGGCACTCCACTCCCTTTCTTGGACAGCGCCAGGGTGGTGCCATTGACGACGTAGCCGAACTGTCCTGTCTGGACGTAGGCATAATCCGTGCCGAAGCCTTGCCACAGCGTGCAATCCCATGCCGCAACCATGCTTCCATCACACTGGTAGTTCTTGGCTTGGTCAGCATACACGAACATGGCGTCTGCTGTGCCGTTACGCAGCATCGTCATCGCTTCGTCGTTGCCATTACCCACAACCAATGTGTAGTTGCTCGAGTACTTCTGGTTTAAGCACTTGTTTGTCACGAAGTCCAAGCCATCTGCCGTAGGGGCCTCAGAGCGCTCATGCTCTAACTCTTGTCCGTTCATGAAGGATCCTGCTTCAGGGGCCTCTATGTAAGTCATACCTGCAAGGGGCTGTAGGCTAGAGCTTGTCTCCGAACTGTGCAGAAGCTTCCGGTTGATTACGCACATGGGCCTGCCTGTGTAAACTCACCAAGCAAGGGCAGTGCAAAGTCTGACCTGCACCTTCCCATGCACTTTGTTAACGCTATACATTGCTTTTGTCTGAGGGAAGCACCCAGCCACCGACATCCACGATGGTCTTGCCGTTGAGGTCCGAGTGGCCATCCACTTTGGGCATGCCGTTTTCCAGCAAGGTTAAAAGGCCAGCTGCCTTGTTCACATCCAGGATGCCCCAAGAGAAGTCCGCGAAGTCGTTGCGAATCCCCTGCGTATGCGTGTAGGTCATGCAGGCATCCAGAGTGCCGTCCTCCAGCAAAGCTCCGAGAGTGCCTCCTCCGGCCGAAGACCAGCAGTTGGACCATCTGGTCTCCACGACGGAAATGTTCAAAGTAGCTGAGCAATGAGCGTTCATTGCCTTCACCAATTCCACGCCGAAGCCCGTGAGCTCACCTGAGGTCGCGTTTTTCGAAGCATAGGGTGGGTAGTCGATGTCCTGTCCGAACGTCAAGGAAGTCACGGCAGCCGAGGCGGTCAGCACCTGCAACACAAGCAATAAAGCCAGTTTCTGCGCCATTGCAAGGGAACAGTGGCTTTCGTGACCTCAGGATCTTCAGGGTGTTTCTTCTCCGAGCTTGAGCCCAGAACCGTAGCATGGACCTTTTTCAGCAAGGCTCTCAAGGAACAGCCTGTCGCGAAGCTTGGACCTATCTCGGACAGATGTGAAGTCGAAAAGGCCCAGCTTCGGAACCCTGCACCTTGAACCCTTTATTGCAAGCCACCAAACTCTGAAACCTAAACCCTGAACTCTAAAACCTTAACCCTGAAGATCCTCAGCCCCAGGCCATGCCCGAGAATGTGCAGTGCTGCATGCTGCATGGAGGTGCCAGCAATCCTATTTGGAGCAGCAGGTGCCCGTTGCGAGATGATGCAAGCATTCCTGTGTTCACTCCTTCCGGGCTTGCTGGCTCTTGGATTCAGTATTGTTTAAATGGCTCCTGCAGCTTTCGGGTTGATGTAAGCTCCCGGGTTCAAGTTACGCCTCACTTCCTGAGGAGCGCCAGAAGGACTCTATTAGGTCTGAAAGGGCACAGCACCTCACCACCTGAAGATCCTGAACAACTCCGGTCACATGCATCGTCGTGATGCTGCGCTGCAGAGCTGGTTTTTCTACCCACCTCCACCAGGAAGGGAGGGTCTGAGTATAATCACACCCAAAAACCCTGAGTAGGTGGTCTAACCCTTCAGGCCCTTGTTCTACCCAAATTCTTCCGTCACAGAGTCCCCGAAACCTTCACTCCGAACCCCAAACTCGAAAAGCCGAAACCCCAAGACAGCGCTCCTAGCGAAAGGGATTCAGGCTGTTGAAGACATCCCCGATCTCGTTCATGGAATCCTCAGCCTTGTCAACAGTTCCAGGGCACGAACTACTGTCTAAACTCTAAAGATCACAGGGGTGGCATAGTCTGGCGACGGCAACGCTGTGCTTGTCAACAGGCTTTCAGGGACTGCGGTTGCGGGGGGTTTTCTGAGAGTCTGACCAACGTTGATGTCATGGCGCACGAACAACCCAAACCATGAAGCCAAACCCAGACCTCACGGACCCTAAACCCCGAACAGTACACTTAACCCGGAATCCCAACCGCAAACCCCGCTCGGCAGCTCTGCGACTGTCGGCCAAACGACGGATTATGGTTCAAGGCTTGGGGGTGCTTGGGAGTGGTCAAAAACGCATAGGGTTCAGGTCCGGAGTTTTGGACGGGCTTTGCCGCCTGCTTCGATCCTGGAAAATTAGTGGAAAAGTCTATGTGATATCGACTTTTGGGTGTTTGGAGACGCCCAAACTGATCAAATATCACTGAAGCGGGTCGTTTTACTGCGAAGTTGCCTATGTTTTGGCCACTTACGGATGCTTTGAGGGGGACAGAAACGGCCCCAAAAAACGTGAAATTTTGACATCCCAAGGT
Source organism: Symbiodinium sp. clade A Y106 (assembly GCA_003297005.1). Lineage (NCBI taxonomy): Eukaryota > Dinophyceae > Suessiales > Symbiodiniaceae > Symbiodinium > Symbiodinium sp. clade A. Next base: position 256,299 of record BGNK01000174.1, read on the forward strand.
TCCCCAAATCCGAAACACCCGAACTGATCGAAACTCACCGAATTTTGCCTCTCTGTTGCTTCCCAAACCCGCAACATGATGAACCCAAATCTAAGCCAAAAGCACCTTTGGTGAATTTCAAGTCGGTGTTCCAAAAACCTGAGAACATGCAAAAAAACATATGTTTGAACACATGTTGGATACTTTGAGCAGGCCCAAACTGTGCATTTTGTGCTTCCCCGAACCCGACGGGGTGGAAGCTTTAGCGCCACTTACAGGTAGGATTTGAGGTTCAGAGCTCCGGGCGTACGGACGAGGCTCAACGAAGAAACAGGCAGAAGCGAAGCACATGACGACTGCAGTCCCGACTTTCTGAGACCCCGGTCCAAAATCTGGCGGTTTGCTTCGGCACCTGCTTTAAACTCTTGAACCCTGACCCCCCCCCCAGCGTAGGGCACACGCATAATCAGGTCTCGGGCAGTTCCTCTGCCGCATCTGGGCATTGGGTTTCCACAATTCAAGTAACAGTCTTGGCAGGGTTCTATATGATTTCTTCAAGGGTTCTATAGGGTTGGCGTTAGGTTTTCAGGGTTTTACGTTCAGGCTTCGGATTTTAGTGTCTGGGGTTCAGATTCAGGGGCACGCTAAACAAAAGGGAAACCCGAAACGCGACAACCTCAAATCCTACCGACAACCCGAAACCACCTCTTGCAATCCATGTGCTTGTGCATAGAAGCTGTTTTCTGGTGTCCCGAGCGGGTATCTGCGCCGTCCTTTAATCACTCAGATCAGCAGTGGGATAGAACCGTCGTAGAGGAATCATACGTAGAGCCCTGCTCGAATCTCGAAATTACAAAGCAACCTTAGACCCCACCCTCAAATACAAAGCTGGGTCTCCGGGCTTCGGCACGCCTGCAGCTCGAGCCGCTTAGGGTTCAGGGGTCTAAAGGGGGGCAGGGGGGAGCGGGTAGGGTTTTAAGGCTTTTAGAGTTTGGGGTTGCGGGTTCAAGGCCTCTTACTCTGCTGGGGTATCTATGTAGAAGGCTTTTTGGGGGGGTTTAGGTTGCTCTTCAAAGCGCCTGCAAGGCATCAGAAAGGTTGCACAGGATCCGCGTCTTTAGGGTGGGGCGCTGGGCCTTAGTCAGAAGGTTCCAGGATGTTCGGAATGCTGCAATGCACCCGCTGTATGGCCAGATTTCAGGGTGTGGAGGTTCTGTTATTGAAGTTCTGGACGCGATACTTCGTGAGTTTTCAGGTTATTTGTGGCAACTTCCGAGTTCTCAGAACCCGTTTCAAGCCCGAAATTTTAAGAAGTAAAAAGACTCGCAGCCCAAAAGAACCGAAAGGCAAAATAACACCGGAAAACCCCCCAAACCCTGAAGCCACCAAAGACCCTTGAAAGCCCTCTGCCAAAACACCACAGAAGGAGCCGCCTCCTCCGCACGTTCCTGGGCGTGGGTTTGAGAAGGCCCGGGTACGGGCTGTGGGGTTTCGGGCTTTAGGACTAAAGGTTCATGCCCCAGGTCCATTATGTTTGGGGCTTTACGGTTTCAGGGGTTCGAAGCCTGGGCTTCTGGGGCTTTTAGGGTTTCAGCACTGTTATGTTTTCGGAGTTTGGGAGATTTTGGCTCGATTGACGACACCTGTGAGGGCTCGCCAAGAACGAAGTCGTGATCTTAAAGCCAGTTTGCGCTTAGGACTTGGTGCGCCGGGGTTTCCTGACTTTGTTTGGGCAGCCGATACTAGTTACTAGATCTTGCGGCGACGGAACCGGCAAAAGGGACTGAGGCTCCTCCAAGCCTCCAATCGGTAATGAACTTAGAACTTCAAAGCCAAGGAAGCCTTGGCCTTTTGGACACCCTGAACTTCCTGAACATCCGAGCAAATCCGAAACCCAACTTCCTGAGAAGCCCAAGCCACAAAAGCAGCTCCCAAGACCCCAAAGCCTGACCAGCATGCCAAGCTTCGCGTTCCCCTCCAGCCCCACCTTGGATCTGTTGACGGCCACCTGCGCCCAATGAATCTCGGGGTTGACGCTCTCGGGGGCATGCCAGACGAGGTCCCACGGTTCACTGCCGGCTACTCTGAAAGACGCAAGCTCTGCACGGTGAGGACAAGATCTACAGTCCCAGTTCAACTGGTTGCAGCTGTAGGGCTCGTATCCAGACAAACATTGCGTCATTCGGCTCTTTTCGAACTCCCACTGAGACGACTGGGCCCCACCGGACACTGGTACCCGGACACCGGACTCCCGAAAAAATCCAACAGCGATCACACTCACAGCGAAGGTTCCCCGCAAACACGCGTTGAGACCTAGACAGAGCAAAACCACCAAAGCAACAAAGACTATCTCTTTGTCTCTCTCTTTCTTTCGCCAGGCTGGAGGCACGCCACACGCTCGGGGCTCCCCTTGTTGGCGGGATTTAAGTGCGACTGACTATCTCCAAAGCAGCACATGCTAAATCAAACCACCCCGATGACATGTTGAAGGTATCCCCAACACGCCTCGTGCCATTCGCACAGTATTGCTCAACACGACTGCACGGTGGTTTCAGCAACATGGCCTGAACATGAATACTTTAGCGCGACTTGCTCAACCGCAGCTTGTGGAGGGCTACCACTGGTCCCAAGTTAAAAAGCGCTTGCTATCCAACACCTGGCTGACTGGGCTGTATCACTGGGTGCCTCGCACTGCCTTTGTCTCTCTCTCTCTCCCTCTCTCGCTCGCTCGCTCTCTCGCGAGCAGCAGCGCAGTCTCGAAACCTCAGCTGCGGCGCTGGCGAACGTCTTTAAGAGCCCGCACAGAGTATACCACAGAGACTCAGCCCATAGCTGCGACAAGAGCAGACAGAAGACCTGCAGCTGGTCCGAAACTCGCGGGCACAGTGCCATTTGTGGTCGTGGGCTCAGGCCCGCATGGGCAATGCCCCGTGGAGCAGTCACCGTTAAGCTCGTTCGTGGGTTTCTCGTACTCATAGCTAGTCATGGTGCTTTATCCAATCGGGAAGTGGCTATTGGGATAGCATTGACCCACCATCCCATTCTTGATGCAGACGTCGTAGTATTGAGGTGCCAAGCCCATCATGAGTTTGGCACGGAGTGCACGCATGTTCAAAAGGGACAGAAGAAGGGCTATGCCATCAACGGGACCACCCTGGTGATGACGAAGCCGGGCTCTTCGGTGCCGAGCCTCATCAACGGACACCTTGCCAAAGGTATCCATTGATGAGGCTTGGAACAGAAAAGCCCGGATCGCCAAGGTGGTACCGCTGATAGCATAGCCCTTCTGTCCCGTTTGGACATATGCATATTCTGTGCCAAATCCCCCGAAGGCTGCAATTGAACGACACCATGTTGGTCACGTAGCCGAGGCTGTCGGCAGTGGGCGCACAACCACCGACATCAATCACCGTCTTCCCTGCGAGATCGTCGCAGCCACTGACTGACGGCACGCCATTCGTCAACAGAGTCATCCGCGAGGATGGCGATGGACCAGTCTTGTCAGCATTCGCGTCACGTGGTCCACGTCCATGGCATGGCTGACATCATGCCATGCGTCCAGGGTGAAATCCACGAGCTTCGGTCCATTTTTCCCCTCCTACTTGCTAGTAGCAAGGACGAGGCCCGCACCCGGAGCTTATGGTTTCGTGTTAGTTAAAGAGCCAGGGCTGGGAATTGCGCAGATAGGCTGGCGGCAATCCACCCCTCAACCCTCAACCAAACAAGATCAGTCGAGCCCATTTGCTTCCACGCCACATCCAGCTTGCAGCCGACACCCAAACATTAACACAATCCAAACACTGCACCAAGTCGCATGGAGGAGCCGCTGCAGAACGGAGTTCAGGTCAAGGAGTTAAGGATATCTAGTGCGGCCGTCAACCAATCAGACAACGTTTCTTTCACCTGACCTGGCGGCCATGCCAACCTCAGACTGAAAAGCCTTCCCACCTTGTGGCCCTTGATGTAAAGGTCCACGGGAAACGCCGTGGTGCTCGGAGGGTCCTCCAAGAAGCCTCGATCGTCGGTCCTGCTCTGGATCTTGCGCTAATGCTGGGTTTCGGGCCTGGGGGTTTTCTTACTTCCGGCCTGGCAAGGATTGTGCTTGCAAGGGTTTGGGGCTGTAGGTTTTCTGGGCCTTGGGGTTTGGCTTTCGGTTTAAGGATGTCTTCAAATGCTATGATGCCCTCACACCCTCCTGCATTTGGGAAATGTCCGACGACACTCGTAGGCACACAGAGCAAGCATTGCACCCACAGGCTTCCAACCATCTCTGAACTGAGCTTAAATCATCCGCCATTTCCCGGCGTTGGCCTTCATGGAACTGCCTTTCACGGCATTCGTCTGGGGTACAAAGTTGGGAGCCGACTTTCTCTTGGGATGGCTGTCGGCTTCCAGCTAGAATGCTGCCAGATGCAGCGCTGGCCGTCCTTCGTCGTGCTGAGGGCCATGGCGGAGGAACCACGAAGGTCACAAGCGGCGTTCAGGCTCTCAGCAAAACGCTGACCGGAATGCCGGAATATGGCGGGTTTTCTAAATTGCGTGGAACTTGCAGTTCTCGTGAGGCACTACAGGTCGAACCGACATGAAGCAAGGTTCTTCGTCTGCAGTTCGTGATGAGAAAGCGCTTCTTGGTGGGGTTCTTCAGCCAGTCTTGAGATCCTGCATCAGGCCAAACGTTGTTACCAGTACTGCGGCCAAAACTCTTGTGGCAACCAGCAGCTGGCATTGTTTCTCCAAGAATCCTCTCAGCCAAAGGCGGCAAGCCAGAACCAAAGGGCCCCCTGTCCAGAGAAGCCGTGCTGGGGGCTGGGAGAGCCTTTCGCCTTTTCGGCGGAAGGCTTCGGTGAGACCAGCAGTAGGAATCTTGGCCCATCGACCGGCTTGGGCTGCTCGTCCTTCGCCTCTTCTGTCTACCAGTTTCTGCATGTTCTTTCGATCTTATTCTTCAATCTGTGCTATTTGCAGTTCAGTTTTCCTCCTTTGCCATCACTGCTGCTACTAAGACTGCTCTGCTGCCTCCCTATTCTGGTCAAGACCTCACTGCTGTCATGGCTTGTGCCATTAGCACGGGGAACTTCCAGTCTCATCTTGCGTATCATTGTAACTGTTTGGAATTTGCGACTTGCTTGTGTGTATGACTCGGCATGTGCAAATCCGTAGGCAAGTGACATGAGAGAAAAGCACAGAGTAACAAATACGTTCGTGGAAACTGTCCTGAGCAGTTTTCACTGAGGGCTACAAGAACTATCGTCATGCCGGTTCCATCAAGGCTTGAAAGGTTGCCGCGACCACTGGATCATAATGGTTGAGGAAATCTACGGGGAAGGCTGCGTTAATCATCCCATGGCTTGTTTCAGCTGCAGACAAAGTCCTATGATGCGTCTTTCTATGCGTGCTTGTGCAAAACAACTCACTCATCGTCGAACTTGATTTCTGGCACTGCTGATATTCCGAATGCTTCTAGTGCCACTCTGTACTGGTACATGTTACATCTTGTGAAAACAGAACTGTTCCACTGTGGTGTCTGAAGCTTGAGATTGTACAGGCGAGGATAGAGATGACCAGGGCGGCGATGATTAGGATGGCAGTGAGATCGAGTTACATAGTGGAGTTCAAGCTCGTTGTCCGTTCAAAGCTGCTCTACACTGCAGCTGCTCCTAGCTAGGAGACCGGAACTTGATTGATGTGAAACAGTGTGAATTATGCAGTGTCGATCATTTGGTCTTGGCGTCCTTCACTGAATCACTGCAAATCGCAGACAAGTCCTTGGCTGCTTCGCATCATGTGCGGCTTCTTGAGAAGTCGGGTCTGCCAGGTACATAATATAGGGGCCTGATCATTAGCCCTGATATGTGTGCTAGTGATAGAACGCTGCCGCACTGCATTTTCGTAAAACCTGGCAAATAGAAATGATCCTTGCCGCCGTCTTGCGATAACCTCAAAGCATTTACATGACCGAACATATTCATACGCAAAAGCAATGCAATACCAAGCGAGGCTCCTTCACCAACTTTGCCTCGGACCTCGGCGGAAACGGGGCTGAGCGTGGGTGCGTGGGCGGGGGTAGCCGCCCTGTGCTGTTGCATACTTGTCTGTGCTTCTCTGCCTTGCCATGTACTTTGTAGTCTGTTGTCTGGTGGAGTAGCTGAGGCTGCTGGAGTATGTAGGGTTTCCAAGACTGGGGTGTCAAAATGCGTACTTTCACACTATCTTATAATGTCTTATGCTATACTGTATCATGTCGTACTATACACAACTTAACTATACTAAACTATGCTCTACTATACTATATAATATATTGTATCATATTATGCTATAAGATACTATGTTGTACTATGTTATACCAGATTATCTTATTGTACTGTATAATATACTGTACTCCATAATACTATACTGTGATATGATATTGTACACTAGACTGAACTGCACCATACCACGATGGTTACAAGCCGGAACTCTCCCGTTGCGTTTTCGTAGCCTATGACATGCGATGTCGCGATGTTCAACTGTGTTTTCAGATATCATAATACATATCGTAGGTGTCGCGCTGGGATTTTGGACGATGTGACAGATAAGATACTGCTTGTTTCGAGCATGTCTACGACCGCTATCTGCAAACGAACATGACCCACAAGCTCTCACCTCGTTGTAGGCTGTTGGTTGCAGCGGAAAAGCTAAAGTGCATTTCACGAGCTCTGACCATTGACAGCAGCTTTTTCTCGGGCCAGACTGCACACTGTCATTGTACACGACACAACGGTACAGCCTCACAAGAACGGACTGCGATGTTGCCTCGATCGAAGATTTGAGGGTCCCATGGTTTCACAAGATGTCGTCATGGATATTCATCTATAAGCAACCCGAAGCCTAGACCGAATCCCCAACACACTGACTGAACCCTGCGGGGTCAAACTTCATACACCTGGCCACCCCGGCACCTGGCTGAGGAACCGGCTGCTGGGACCGAATTAACCCCAAAATGCGTTGAAAAGCCCAGCGGCACCGACGGCCGCCGGCTTCGACGGAGGCCTGCTTTCGCATGGGACTCTGCGAGTTTCAAGGTCTCCTGGGAGACGGGGAAAAGGGAGGGGAGGCTTCACGGAACAGCTTAGGGTTTCGGCACTCTTTCTTGGTGCTGCGTCGGTTGAGGGTGAATGTTCGAATCATGTTACTTGCAGAAAGGTTATCGACCACCCTTAGATAAGAGTATGAGAGGAGCCCTGAATTGAGCTCTGAGGTAGAAGATAGCGGTCCACTACAGGAATTATGAGCGGCGGGTATCTTCCGGCTCCTGAGTGAGACTTGCGTGATGGTGGCCGATTGGGGTTCCCTGGATCCAGGTACTCAAAGCCGGCTCTTCGTGAAACTTCTGTCGTGAAGGCATAGTCACTGTGATTAACCATGGTGCGGCCGTTTTGGACTTGGTGAGTGGGTTTACGGTGGAAAGGGTCCTCGATCGGAGCCCTCAAGCGTGATATGCTACCTCGACCGACCGGGAAAGCGTCACTTCATACAAGCTCCATCAACCGATGGTCTGTTTGCCGTAACTGGTGCGGCTTGTGCTCACCAAAGACATGTAACGGGTTTTGCTGCACGTGCCAAGTGTCACAGTGTGGTGTGGAAGAAACACGAAATGGCATGCTTGTCGAATGCCAACACCTTGCAGAGCAACAACGACTGAGCTCCACCCCAACCCGAGCATCCGAAGGACTCTACACTCCACCATGGTCCCTCCTGAAGCTTCGACTTTGCCTCCGCCATTTGGTGCAGCTCCTTGCAGACGCCAAGCTCAGGGTCGCTCCGATTTCAGCGTTTGGGTTTCCTGCTTTTTCGCCAGCGGCCTCCGGCAAGCTCCTTTTGCCCCAAACTGTCAGTGCAAAGCACTTCCTGTTAAAACTCTGGGGTACTGGTGATGGTTCAAAGCCGAAAAGGTTCCGAGCCTATGCACGCCGAAGATGCGAACCCGAAACCCAACGCACACAGCTCTTCGCTGCTGAGGGCTCAGAAACAATAGGTCGAATAGCATGACAGGAGCATGCAGCAATACCCCTCCGTTGCGAGAATACCTACCCCAACAGAGTCCACGTACCCTGGCGGTCTAAACGCTGAATCCCATCGAATCAGCTATCGCTTCCTCCCTCCACAATCCCGTCCTTGCCATCGGGCGAGGCCTTGAGGGGGTCCGCCTTGCAGTCCAAAAGCAGACCTGGATGCTGCTTGAGGATGTTTTTGACGCGCTGGTCAGGTCTTGAATGAAGTTCGTTTCGCAACAAGTCACCGTCAAGCAGCACTTGAGTACGTGGTTGCCCCGGCATGGGCTCGCTGTTGCTTGGGATTTAGGTGGCTTTAGCGTTTGGGGACACCACTCCAGGCGAAGCAGGTTCGATGAAGGTGATGGCTTGTTCATTGAGGGACTACAGGGGCTCGCGGCTTAACATAGAGGCCTCGGCTCCAGTTGTAGTGGGACGAAAACAAAAATTCGATTACTTCGTGATGAGGCTCCTGCAAAGATGCTAACAGTAAAGGCATTCTTGGGGTTTGCCTTTCCAGCTGGGGCAAAAAGCGACCGAGAAGCCGCACATGGCCGCCTGGTCGGTGCGTGCAGCGAGCTGAAGAGGCGTGTACTGTCCAGGAGGCGCGAAGTTGGGGTCTGCCTTCCCGTCGAGGAGGGTGCCCGCGACTGTGATCTGCGAGCCTGTCGATTTTCTCAAAGCAGTGCTATCCCTTCCACAAACTTGGGATCCAAAAGAGTACCTCAATCGAGAGAAAGCTTTCAACGGTATCGAAAAAGGCCTGCGATGCTGGCAAGCAGGGGAGTCTGTTGTTCGACCACGGCGTTGACGTCTGCCTTGACCTTGAGCAGGTATTGCACGGCAACTTCGCACCCTTCCCTGGCGGCCACATGCAGCGGTGCTCCGCTCTTGCTCGGGGCATCCAGCTCGCATCGGGCGGCAACGAGAACCTTCAGGGCCGCCATAGATTCTGTCTGGGCGGCCACATGCAGAGGGCGGAAGCCGTTGCTGGTCGTACTCTCTTTCAGCTCGCCGTGCTCGGACAAGATCTTCCTCAAGGTCTTCTCGTCGTTCAGCACCACTGCTGCAGCAATGGCTCCTGGAGAAGCTCGGAGCGTGAAAGCCTGCTAAGGCTGCTCTGCGGAGGCTAGGGCTGCTGTGCTTGGGGCTCCTGGGACGAACCTTCGCTGAACTTTGACATCCAGGTCGGAGTATCCCTTGCACTCGGCGGGGGGCTTCACCTGTGGGCTGAGCGAAGGGCTGGAGCAGCGAAGAACTGAAGGACAGCACAGAAGCCTTGTCCCACCGGTCTGCCGGCGTGCCGGCCAGGAAGTGAAGAATTCTCTTCCTCGGCGAGCCAGCATGCTCCGCACACCCCGGAATTGGAATTGGGCCAAGCATGCTCACATGCAAAGTCTGCCGGGGGCACGTTCTGTGTGAAAGCGGGTCTGTAAACCTCTATATATATATATACACACTCGGAGGCAAACTCTACGTGCACATGAGACTCTGTTAAATGTATGTTCCTGTGCTTATGTCACTACACATACCTGCATACATACTTACATAGAGACATACAGACAGACAGGCAAGATCAGACAGACTGGCATGCACATTCATAATTTCTTGGCGTACAGTCGACGTAGCCGAAGACACTGCTAGGTCTGTGCTCTCGCATTCACTAATCCCACATGAGACTGCGCCGCCGGCGCAGATCCTGGAATGATACTGTTTCAACGCGCACCTGGCAGCTCGACAAACGTCCGAACATGTATAGACCTAAACCCGATCAGGAGGAGCGGAGAAATGAAGGCGGAACCTCCAACAAAGGCTACTGACCCTCAAAGCGGCACCCGAACTTCAACCCTGAGCAAAGCCCAGAGCCGGAGAAGCCCTTTAGCTCTAAGACCCCTCAGACCCCTGCAGACTGACAGGCTCAGACATGACAGGCACATGCCAAGCTTCTTATTCTCCTCCAGGCCGGCCTCGGATCTGTTGACGGCCACCTGCGGCCAATGAATCTCGGGGATTTTCTCTCTGGGTGACTGTCGGAGTTTAATTCAGTTAGGGTTTGGGCCAAAATTGGGAATTCCGACGAGTCGAAGTCGGGCAACTAACCGCTCAACCCTCAATCAACCTGGCGCTTTGGGCTTCCGTTTCAGGGACTGAGGACGGGCGGAACAACCAAACAAATCATTCATCATACCTCTGTATCTCTTCCAAGACACTTCCAGCTTGCAGACGACACCCAAAACCTACAGCCCTAAACGCCCGAACTTTTCGGACAGTTCAAAACGTTTCTAGCTGCCATGCCAACCTCATAGTTTGCGACTGGAAAGTCCGACTCCCTGAACCCCTGCTGTTGAACTGAAATCATTCCCACCTTGTAGCCCTTGATGTAATGGTCCACAGGAAACGCCGTGGTGCTCCGAGTGTCTTCAGAGTAGGAGCCTCTGTCCTGCTCTCTTGCGACTACGCTTCTGCTGGCTTATCGGGTTTTGGGGCCTAGGGCTGTTTGCCTCCGGTCCGGCTATGAGTGGCCTGCAAGGGTTTGGAGTTTGGGTTTCGTGGAGCTTCGCATGTGGGCTTCGGTTTGAGGATGCCTTTACTTTTATTTTTTGGCTCCCGCTATAGTCAATGTCCTCATGGAGATTCTCTGATGGTTCAGGGAAACTGGGGCATGCGTCTGAATATCCCATAGCTTCTCTGCTTTGCTCTACACTACTCTAGGGACCGTGCTTTCGGCTCGAGAAGGTGCGTGAAGCTTCCTCCAACCTAGACCAGATGTCCTCCAAGACAGCGGCTTTCTGCTCCTCGGCGCACCATGCCGCTACGTCGAAGGCGTGGGAGGCACCCTTGTCCTCAAGAGCCGAGATCAGAGCATGACGCTACCAAGCATGGGATGCGACGACAATTGCCTCCACCGCCAACACCACGACGACAGCATCACTCGAAGACAGTGAGTGTATGAAGATTTTTGCTCACGGCACCCTTCCCACCCCAACTCTACGAAGTACATGCAAGACAAAGCAGTGGCGGAAGGCGGAAAGAGTCGAGAGTCCTTCGGAAGGTCCAGGGTCAGGGTGATCTCCAGCAGGCACCACGTACGCTCCAAGGCCATCCCGGCACTGTCAAGGAGCAACAAGGTGCCCACGCAGCGAGGGTTTAGGAGCACCTTGCAAAATGGCGCCTGCTCCAGATCCCTCGGGGCTGGGAACAACACCTGAGTGGCTGTTTGTCTCAGTCCCTTTAGCTTCTCTCCTTTCCAGTGAGAGATATAGCAAGGTCATATAAAAAAACACAGCTCTTCAAGAACATCCTTGTTGCTTGGCTGTCGTGGAGGGGTGCTGCGAAGGCATCGATCCAAAGGGGGCTCTGCTTCCGGATTTTCCTCTGGGCTGCATGTTGCTTCAGCATCTCCTGCGCGGAGTGAGGTTCAGGGCCTGAGGGGAGTTTAGGTTCTTGGGCTGAGGGGTTTAGGGTACAGTTCGTGCAAAACTGTAAACAAGAGTGGCAAAGATGGTCCTTTCAAGTTCATTCTATATAATCGGGCTTGCTGGGCGAACGGCCCCCCCCCCCACCCCCACGGGGAAGATGTTCTCCTACAACATCCAGCACTAAAATCGCTAAACACGAACTTATGGCATGAAGCTTGAAACTTGAAACAGGATTTCGGCCCCAAGTGCAGCTTCTGCCCCCTCAAGAGCTCCTGAGTCTGTATCAAAGGAGTGCCCCAAAAATGGGAGATGAACCATTCGGGCTCCTCGGATACCAGGCAGGAAGGAGCATGCCGAGATGTGAGTTTAGAGATTCGGTTTTGAGGAGGATTCTGAGAAATTCAGAGAAAGAACAGTCCGAAGCCCTCGCAGGCGGCTTGTACTATAGGGGCCTTAGCAAATAGAATAGGGTTTTGGGGAATATTATACGGGTCCGAAATTATTTGAGGAACGTTTGTTTGTTTTTTTTGGTAAGTTTTTTTGTTTTTGAACGTTTGCTTGGTCTGAGGGGACAGGCGGGGGGACGGAAGGAGGGAGGGGGGTGGATTTTTCCTAGGGAAACACTAATTGGTTTTCCTAGGGAAACGACAGTTTTCCTTACATCTACGTTTAGTTGTTGTTGTTCTTGAGAAAAACCCACATTACCTTGGTTGTGGTTGTGGCTGTTGTTGTTGCTGTTGTTGCTGTTATTGTTCTTGTTATTATTCTTCTTGTGGTTGATGTTAGCCTTATTATTATTTTTATGATTATGTATTATTGTTGTTGCATTATTGTAGTATTTATTTTTGTTATTATTACATTACTATTATTACTGTTGCTGTTGTTGTTGCTAGTGTTGTCGTTGTGGTTGTTGTTGCTGTTCTTGTTATTCTTAAGCCGGTGTTGTTGTCGTTGTTGTCGTTCGTACTCTTCTTATCATTATTAGTATTATTTTTGTTCTTGTTGTTGTTATTGTTACTATCGTCGTTGTTGTTGTTGCTGCTGCTGTTGTTGTGTCACTAGCTTTGTCGTTGTTGTTGTTGGCAGTCGTTGCGTCTGCCGCCGCGCGGGGTGGTGCGATTCCTTTGATGGCATGTGCTGAAACTCGAGTTTTGGCACTTTCCTCACCCAGAATTGAATTTTGCTTCTGCTTTCGCATCGGTTTTTGCGGTGTTTTATAGCAAAAAAGTGTCCCAGCCGCCGGGCACTGGGCAAAAACGTGTTGACCTCTGCATTTCGCATCGTTTTTGTTCTGTGTTTTCCTCTGTGTCTGTGTGTGTGTGTGCGTGCGTGTGTGTGTGTGTGTGTGTGTGTGTGTTTCGCATTTCGCATCGGTTTTTACAGTATTTTTGCCGACTCTCGACTTTCTGCACATGCCGGCTTGGACTTGCATTTGTAAAACTTGACGAGGCCCGCCTGAAAAGCGGAANTTTGTCTTTCAGCTCCGTGCGGGGGTGGGGGGGGGGATGGGGAGGGGGATGATGACGTCCATGCGAATGCGGCTTGTGTCTTCTGTTTCTTTCGTTGCGTTAATTCTCGAACGCTGCCGGTTGCTCTGTGAAGCCCTTGTTGCCGCTTCTTGTTGCTTCACGTTTGAAACGTCAACCATGCAAAACCCTCGAGTTTTTGAAGCTTTCCAGACAAAAACTTTGCGACACTTCCGCAACAACCTCACCAACAAAAAAGAACAAACACTATAAAAAAAGAGCCCGCAACATCATCTTGTTCACGAAAACCACACAAAAATCGAGGCTTTCAAGCTTTTGACCAAAAATCCTCCCAAAAATAAACGACACAGCGGCAGACGCAACGACCTTGTTGTTGCATTTGCTACTACCCTAATTGTAGTAGAGCTTAAAGAAAGCAGCAGGGGTCTGCAGTTCAGAAGTTCAGAAAAGCAGGGGGGTAAGGGGGAGAGAGAAAGCAGCAAAGTGTGCAGTTCAGAAAAAGGAGGGGGAGGGGTATGGGCGGGGGCGCAGCCCCCCCCCCCATCTGCAAACCTTCCCTTAATGACTTTGTTTTCTTCGCTTTTATCCCCTAAAGCGATTTCGCGTGGCTTCTCCATCTTGTGTGTTGGAGAAGAAGCTTTTACTCATTTATTCGTTTTACAAAGGAGACTCTCTTTCGCTTTACTTTGTCTTCTTGCTTTTTTACTCCCCAGCGAATACGTCGGTGAAGACGTTTCATTCATGATTATTTATTCCTTCGCTTTTAACCCCCTGAAGCGTTTTCGTCTGGCTTTCTCCTTC
>BGNK01000174.1:276828-296341 GCA_003297005.1 Symbiodinium sp. clade A Y106
GGTGGGTGGGTGGACGGGTGCGCATGTGCATTCGTATGTGCATGCGAATGTGCGTATATGTGTGTGTACAAATACATATCTATATATGTATATATGCAGGTATGCGTGTGTAAGTATACGTACATATACATGTATATATATATATACAGGAACATATGTACACATCTATATATATATATATATAGCTATATGCATGCATCTGCATTTGTTTTTATATATCTGTGAGTCTGAGTGTGCGTATGTGTGTATATGTGGGTGTATATGTGCACGTGTGCATGTCTCTATGCATATGTAACTGTGCATGTGTATGTGTGTTTGCGTGTGTCTCTGTATCTGTGTGCGTTTGCGTGCATATGCGTGTCTATGTGTATCTACAGATGTATGCATGAACATAAGCACCTACACAAGTATGTGCGTATGAATGCATGCACGTACGAAATTTCGCGTGTGTTTTACGTATGTGTGGCTCATGTATGCATGCATGTATGCATGCGCATGCACGGAAGCAGGCTTTGTAACATACCTACCACGTACATACTTTACATTGCATTGCACTACTTCACCTGTGCATGCAGTACGACTTGCATGCACACCTACGTGGCATAACACAGCTCAGCACTTGCATGGAACATTGTATCATATGATCTCATCTCGTTTAAAGTCTAACATGGTGATCATATCATGTGACACCCTTTACACCAGGACAGCGGGCTTGAACTATCAAGCAAGCCACACGTGCGGAGCTCTAAGGCGTCTAGCACATGTCCTGAAGCCTCACACCGACCGGCTTCCACTCACAGAAACAAAACAACAGTTCAACCACCGGTTCTCGAAACGACCGAGAAAATGAGCGTTCTCCCTCTGCGCAAAACCTCAAGCTCGAAGCGCCCCTTCGGACTCTTTATCGGACATCACGTGTCAATCCACTGTCGTCAGCCTTCAAACAAATACAATTACAAGGCACCAAACTTCGAGCTAGCCTTGTCTGCGCTGCGGAACGTCTCCCGGAGCTGCTTCTTCCGAGCCACGCTCAGCCCCGCCTCCATGTTCAGACTTGGGCTCAGTACTCAGAACGACCGGCTTCAACGTTGTGAAGAGTCTCGAACTCATGAGCTGAGTTCCGGTGACCCTTTTGCGGTCCTAAGCTTCGGTTCTTATTGAGATAGGTCCTAGCAAGAGCAAGTTCTAGGGGCTTGCTTCTCGACAGCCTCGGGAGTCAGATACAGCCAGGCCAGGTCTGGGAGCTCAGTCGGGTTTAGGGTTTCCTTCTGGTGACGACCTCTCGAGATTGACCTACAAGAGATAGCGCCACACACCAAGGGGACACGACTGTCTGTCGGCCAAGGTTCGGGCTTCAGGCTTTGGGGTTCTGGGCTACAGGCTTCTGGGGAATGATAACGGTCGTCCTGACGAACTTTTCATGTTCTTACATCAAACCCTCCCCGAACTAGGGGGTTGAACCCTCAAATAAAACCTGGAAGCCCAACCCGGACCCTCTGTGCTCCACGAATTGCCAGATCAAGTTTCTGGAATGTTTGTAAGGTAGCTCTTAGATGAAACCATTCTCTAAGCAAAGCCTGCATCGGGATAGGACCCAGGTCCCTGATACTGTCGCATATCCACTCTCGGCACATACGCATTTCTGCGCCCTTCCTGGATCCTAAACCCTGGACACTCGCACTTCGACCTTCGCCTTCGGCGCCGGGGCTGGTGTAGACATGGCGGGGGTTTGGCCAGGTGCAAGACGTAAAGGACAGCAAAAACCCCATGGGTGGTCTGGTAGATGAGGAACGTGAACAAAAACCTCTTGTTGTTTTGGACCAGTTGCCTCATGTCCTCGGGCCTCGATGTTTCCTTCCGAAAAAAACAACACCAAGTGCTCCTCCACACAGACCTGGCGCTTCATATCACGATTGTGGTTCTGACGGAGTTCGAAGCCCCAAAGCACCCACGGCTGTGATGCCCCCGGCTTGCATTGGCAAGCTGGGAGCCAAGCGGCAACAAAGAAGCACGAACAGCTTCCGAAACTACTGCTACCTTTGCTTGCTCCACTCTACGGTTGTACTATATGCCTGTCACCATCACCGTCGGTGCTGAACTTTCCATTCCATTCCCACCAGCGGAGATAAACAAGGAAAGATTACGGAGAGCAGAAGTTCTTACCTGTAGCAGCAGCTGCAGAAGAACCGTCGCTAGCAGCTACCTCAGCAGAACCAGGTGCAGTCGTCGTCGTGGCGGTAGTGGTCGAAGTAGAAGCAGAAGTACAAGTAGAAGGAGGAAGAGGAGAAGGAGAAGGATAAGGAGAAGTAGCAGAAGAAGTGGCAGAAGAAATAGAAGAAGAAGAAGAAATAGAAGTAGAAAAAGACGTAAAAGTAGAAGCAGCAGCAGCAGAAGCAGAAGCAGGAGAAGGAGCAGGAGCAAAAGCGGAAACAGGAGAATGAGAAGAGGTACTAGTAGTAGTAGTAGTAGTAGTCGTAGTAGTAGTTGTTGTAGTAGTAGTCGTCGTCGTCGTGGTAGTCGTTGTGGTAGTAGTTGCGGTAGTAGTAGCAGTAGAAGTAGTAGTAGTAGTAGCAGCAGGAGTAGTAGTAGTAGTAGTAGTAGTATGCAGTATGTCGTATGTAGTATGTAGTATGTAGTATGTAGTATGCAATATGCAGTATGCAATATGTCGTGTGTAGTATGTAGTATGTAGTATGCAGCATGTAGTATGTAATATGCAGTATGTAGTACGTAGTATGTAGTTGGTAGTTGTAGTTTTTTTGTCACCCACATGGCACGCCAATGACAGCTCCGCGGGGACATGAGTGGTAACTAGTCACAACGGAGCCGGGGAAAAGCAACAGTGAAAGTCAAGGAGGTCTAAGCCGTAAGCTCCATCATCAAGCAAGTTTGCATCGCAGGCTCCATTGATCTGCAAACGACTGTGTGGGTTGTACTACCCACAATCACAAGTTCCTCCCTGTTTGGGTGGGGAGACTACAAGACTCCTCAATTTAATGCTTGATGCTAGACCAAAGAACAAGGCCCCACAGGTCGTTAGTTGTAGTAGTTGTGGTAGTTGTAGTAGTAGTAGTAGTAGGAGTAGGAGTAGGATTAGGAGTAGGAGTAGGAGTAGGAGTAGTAGTAGTAGTAGTAGGAGTAGGAGTAGGAGTAGTAGTAGTAGTAGTAGTAATAGTAGTAGTAATAGTTGTAGTGGTAGTAGTAGTAGTAGTAGTAGTAGCAGTAGCAGTAGCAGTAGCAGTAGATGTTGTTGTTGTTCTAGTAGTAGTAGCAGCAGCAGCAGCAGTAGCAGTAGCAGTAGCTGTAACAGTAGCACAGCAGTAGCCGTAGCAGTAGCAGCAGCCGTAGCCGTAGCTGCAGCAGTAGCGCAGCCGTAGCCGTACCCGTAGCCGCAGCCGTACCCGTAGCAGTAGCAGCAGCAGCAGCGCCGTTGTTGTAGCCGCAGCAGCAGCAACAGGAGTAGGTGGTGGCAACAACAGCAACACTAGTCGCTTTCGTCGTCCTGTCCTCGTCTTCCCGAACTGGTCTTTTCATGCAAAGGCTCAGGCACTGCCAAGCACTGCACGCCCCAAGTGCTGCATCAATGAGGCAACCTCACACTGGTAACAGCCACTTCATGCTGTGACACTGCAGGTGAGCATCGCAAGCCTTTTTGTTCTGTGTTTGGGCGCTCTTTCTGGAAATGTCGCCCGCGGCAGTCACGACAAGTGCTTCGTGCTGCCAACTGCTGTCAGTTCATCACACGGATGTCATCAAGGCTCCGGAATCGTGCCGTACGGCAGGCACCCCATTGAATTCGTGCAGCTGCCCGTGACTTCGGCTCTCACCGACAAGGCGTGCAGCATAGGAAAAACAAGGCTGGTGCTGGGGGCAGCTCTGCCAATGCTGTGGGTCCAAGTCGACCCATGCTGGCAGAGGCTGAGAAAATCCGCTAACGGGACTCTTAAATCGCACAAAGCAGGGCACCCTCTGAACTAGATTTCACAGTACACGTTCCTCGTTCTTCTTGGTCTATCGCCACGATGACGCAGAGATACCACCACTCATCGACCTTCGTCAGGCACCGTTTTTGGCGGGAGTCTACTTCTGCCTCATGGTACATGCGAGAGCCTCAAGATGATGCATAAAGTAAAAGCCACAAGACGAAGAGCAAGCCAGGCAGACTTCTCTGAGTTGTGGGCTCAGGAACATTGGCGAACCAGCAACATCCTGACGCAGCACTGCTGCCAGATGCGTGAAAACATCGACGCGGGTGCACCTCTACCTCTCCCTTCAAGGCTCCGGCCTGCTCTTTTCGAGAGCTCCGGGCGGACTCTGCTTGCGCCAACTTCTTGAAAAGATGTGCGCGCGGAGGCTCCAGACCAAGTGCTCGAAGTCGCAGAGCGGCTTGTCGAGCTTCTTCGGGCTCGGTGGCGACATGCAGATTCTTCCTCATCGAAGGGATTCCATCCTGGTTCAGGCCGAACAGCAGTTGTGCAACATGATCACAACACGAACTGGGGCAAGGGTTCTCAGGACGGCTCCCTGTGGTATGCAGTGCTGCCCATAGCGTCTCTTGACGAAGGAAAACACTTTTCTGCTGCACCCACTCACCACCTAGAGCCTCTCGCCGCGGCACCGAGACCAAGAGTGCAGCTGCATCGTTTATGGGCGTCTAGCTTTAGCTGAGGACAGTGGGCAGTGCAGTCGAAGCCAAGGAGCACTTTTCTGGAGCACGAACATGTCACTCGGGCATCGAGAGGGCATTCTCCGGTCGTGGCTTTTCTCTAACTCTAAGTTCAACTTGCCAATTAGGCACGGTTTAGTTGGAAAGCACTCGCATTCCACAGTCCGCAGGAGGCCGCTAGGAAACCGAGGATTTAGAGTGTCGGACACAGGCCCGCTACTCAACATAACTCCCAGCTCAGCTGAGGAAGCATCAACTGTCCGCACGGGTGACGAAGCAAGTCAATCGTCGCGCCATGCTGGGGCAACTTTGTGCCTCGACTTCTACATCCAGGTGCCGTGTAACCGACCACGAACAACATAAAGACAGTCGTGAGGAAGGGTCCGGGTAATGGAGGCGGTGGCCTTGTGTTCAGACAAGGCGAGCACGGGTAAAATTCTATGCTAGGGACCTAGCAGCCGAAGCCCTGCTCCCAAGACCAGCCCTCGAGTCCAAAATGCTCACCAAACTCTGGCAGGAGCACGATCGGCAATCCTACCACCACATGACCAACAATACGACTGTGTAAGCGCATTCGTTCCTGGCATCTTCTACCTGACGCGTGTAGATATTTCTTGCCATATAACCTACTACCCTATGGAAATGAACTACCGCTCCTGATTACTAGTCTACGCATCATAAAACCCGATATATACATTCGCCAATGCTCCTACGGAGCCCTGAGCCCTATACATCGTAGCCAAAACTCGGATGCGAACCCTACGGCAGGCAATAGCACCAACGAACATGTGCCTGTCTGAAACCCTGGCACGCCAGCAGAAGTGGCAACAGCAATGAGATAAACAATGACAGTACACCACCGCAAAGCCGTTCCATGATGCCTGGGGCACTGCAAGCGCAAAGTTTCTCGTTGATCTTCAGAAATCCCAGTTCGAAACCCTACTGCCCTCATGTGGGAACTCCGTTCCGAGAGCTCGGACAGGCCCGGCTTCTTGAGACGGCTCTCACACCGCAACACTCAGATGAGTTGCACTGGCCTCTCCTTCGCTTGCGTCGGGGCTTGGAGCTTCGGCATCGAAAACGAGAAGAGAGAAAATCCACGACACGGACAACGACAGTGTTTCAACTGACTATACTTCCGCACGGCGCAAACTAGGCCGAACACCTCCAAGCCAGGTCCAAGCGGCTATTGAGCAGGGTGGTGTTTCGCACCGCTTCGTCCTGACAGCGATGTTGGGGAGATTTGCTGGAGGAACAAAGATCTGGGGCTTTTGGGTCTGGCGGTGTATGGCTTCGAGAATCGATCTTCGGCGACAGCAGCCCACAGCAGGTCAGACACATGTCTGCTTCGTTTTGCTGTTCTTTCCTGCATCGCTCCTTCTCGTGCATCACTTCCCTGGTACTCTTGTTCTTTCAGTCTGGGTTACAGTTCTTTCATCGGGACCCTTTTGTCCTCCGTTGTGCTCATTGTGGCTCATGTTCACTAGTGGATCTCGTGGTGTCTTGCACTTCTGCTGGCGGAAAAACAAAGGATAGAGCAAGAACAAAGAGGAATCAACAAAGAAGAACAGACAGGCACACAAACAGCAAAACGAGATCGAGACAGAAGGGACGAGGGAACAACTACCAAACACATGCAGAAACTATGCATCATAGTTAGATTACGGACACTACAAAACAACACGGAAGAAAGACCATACAGAAAGACAAGGACGAAGAAGCCAAAACAAACAATCACACGGACATACATACAAACACCATCAGAAGAACACCAGCAAAACAAAGTGAACAAAAGAAGAGATCTGCCCGTTCAAGGTGCATCGCTTATCTTCTGCAAGTGAAAGTAGCTCTAGAACGCCCCAAGATCCAATGCACTCTAACTCCCGATCGTCCTGGTGCAAACAAGTCATTTGAAGCTTTAGCCCGGGACTTCTTTGCGTAGCGCATGCTTCCGACGAAGCTGGCAAGTGCCCAGTTTGCAAGAGGGCGTCGTTGCAGATTGAACGTCACTGGGCATTCCTAATGAAGTGCTCCCGAGCTCCTTGCTCGTGGGATTAGCCTGAACCCGAGCCTCCCCCTCTACAAAAAGCCTTAAATCCTCAGCTTTGAAGCGAAGGTGCCGGATCCCAGTGGTCGTTTGTGCCGCGAAGGAGGAGGAAAGCCTTGACAAAGCTACTCGGTCTGAAAAGAAAATGCTGAGTTGGGTGAAGCATCAGCATAGAATGAGGTTAGTGTCCCTGATCCTTGAAAACCATGCAATGCTGTCCTCCCTGTGTTGCAAATGGCCGAGGATTTACTGCTGGAGGCTTCGCACATAGAGCCAACGCCACGGTGGGAGGGCATGCACGCGCGAGGACCCACACCCTTCAATGCAGCTTCTTGCATCTTCTCATTCCCGAGTGTTGAAGCTCTGTGGCTGCGAAGACCAAAACCCTCTGCCCAACCCTCTTGGTCACAAGGTCAAGACAGTTCGTTTGAAAAACGACATCAATGCGAGTGACAACCTGCATCCCAAAAGGCATTTGCATGGGCGACCCGAAATCCCCCGACAAAAAAGAGCTCTGTTGCAGGTCCCAAGAGGCTCGGATGCACCGCGCAGGGAAGCACACACCTGGGTCACGACTCTGTTGGAGTTTTTGCCACTACAAGCTGACCTAGTCATTGCTGCTTGAAGTCACGTGCCTAGGATGGAATCAAGCCTGCGACTGAAGCCCAAGCTGACCAACTTCTTCTTCAGAAAGAAAGTGCACTGGGTGGACATGACTTAGTCGGCTACCGACCCTGCCAGAGGAGAGTAAGGTGTCCAAGTTGCGCTTGCTTGCTTGCTTAGGGGGTATAGGGTCCCGAAAGACCCTTGGCGTGTGGGCCTACCCCCTGACGGTCGGCGCACAGTTCGTCTGAAAGGCCCCTATTCGGGGCGGAAAGAGGGGTCCCCCCGAGTGCACAATCTGCAACCCAACCCCCAAACCGCATGCTAAGACCATCACCACTCGGAAACAGGTGTATTGGTCACTCGGGTCTCCCACGCTCCTTCATCAAGGACTATGTCGGCGGGCTCGTAACAGCATTGCAGTCAGACCCCCTTGAGCTACCAACCGTGCACTGACAACAATCAGCATGCTGGTGCAAGGTGCGCTCGTTGCGCTCTCTGTCTCTATCTCTCTGTCTCTCTTTCTCCTCTCTCCCTACCAGGCCAGGGACCAGGTCGATCCCTCCATCCCTCGACTTTCTCGGCCCCCTGGCTTGCCTAGCCTGGCCTTGGATCTATAAACCTATATTTGTAGATGCGTCTATTGACTCTATTGAACCCTCCACACTGAACTGAACCTATTGGCTTGGCTTGCTCTTGGTTCGTGGATCCACCGTAGGTCCTGAACCCTCGATCACACCGCCCAGGGCACACGGCTAGGCAAACACGCTGACGGCCAGAATTGTGTTGGAGTTGCGATCATCAGGGTAGGTCATCATGCATTGATTCATACAGCAGCCCAGAAAACAAGACGCTCGCTCATGCTCGTTCATTCCTGACTTCTCTAACCAGAGACTCGACCTCTGCCCTGACTGCCAAGCTGAGCTCATCATGCAGCACTTATGTCGGCAGCGCATGCAACACTACCTCCTTCATTCCTAACCTGCCTAGTGGATTGACCAGCTCAGGTGGTAACAGTTATACATGCAGATGGGTGGATCGAAATGCGGACGGCACACAATGAACTAAAATGAACGCCGGCAGTGCTGACCCTTGTGTCTGTCACTGGTGTTCTGCATCATCCCACGAAAAACCACCGCGCAATATCAGCTTCATCAACATCACCATCACAATCATGCTCCAGTCACCCTCGTCACTGTGACCCCCGCCACAACACCTTGACGAAGTCGCGGATCTGCGCCGATATCTTGTTTCTGAACCGCTGCAAGGCTGCACCACCGAGCGCACTTGCACCACATAGCCACACAGGAGTACAGCTGAATGCAAAGCAACCTTAGCCAAGAACATAGAGCTTCTTTGGCCTACTCAAACACTTTTTGCCGGCATTCAGGTATAGGGTTCAGGGCCATGGCTTGGTCTGGTGATATGATTGATTTAATTCCTGCTGGGGCGGAGGCCTATGGCCATCTATGGGCCCGTCAACGGAGTGCGGATGTGGGAGTCTGATAGCCTCAGGTTTAAAGATTTAGAGATCATGAAAGAGAGGTTTTGAGTTTAAAGGTTTCGGACTGCACGTTGGCGATCACTTGGGTCACTTCGAAGCTTCGGCACTTGCTCTCAGCAATCCAGGATTGTAGGGTTTCAGGTTGAGGGTTCTCTGGGCTCCTGCTGTACACTGCCGAGGCCCGCACCAGGTGATCGTCTTCCGGACCCACACACAGGTGCACCAGCCCTGCCTGAGGCTTCGGGGTTGGTGATTTAGGATTCCTGACCCCGACTTGGAAAACTTAAACACTTAAACTGCAACAGAGGATGAAAGGTAAGGGAATCCGGCGCGCCTGGCACTAGGTCCCCAGGTTAGGGTATCCCTGCTTTGGACCTAAATGAACGACACATACGGGACATGTTGGTAGTCTTTCCCTGCCGCAAGGCTCGAAGCATCATCTGCAAAAGGCAATTTGCGGATCCTTTAGCAGCGCAGTTTGCTCGCGTGTTAAGGCGCTATACTGCACAGCTATACAAGAGCTTTTCTACACATGGGCGTTTCCGAAAATGGGGGACCGCAATATAGTACCCTAAATAGTAGGATTCTTATTATAAGGATGTTCTGGTGGCCTGCAAATACAGCGGACGCCACACCCAGCAGAGTAGTTCTCGTAGGCGCGCTCCACGATGCCGCCCCTCGCAGCAGCTTCGAGAACCTTGGGCCATGGAGGTTTTTATAAGCGTAGGGCTTCGGGATCTACTGTGAGGTTTCGGGCTTAGGTCGAAAGCAGGCGGGTTTGGAGTCCGATATTCGTGGAGGCTTGTGTTGTTCTTTCGGGTTTTGGGACCTCATGGTCAGATTTGATACCTGAAAAAGGGGCACAAAAGCCCAGGAGAGAGGCACCAGCATTTCAGGAATCAGCCAGTTTTGGCGGCTAATTAGTGGGAACCACATAAACTCTGGCTGACAGTACAGGGGGTGTTAGGCACTTCCCGTACTATGCTATGTTATACTCTACGCTACTCTAATATACTAGACTGGACTTTACCATATACTATGTACTATACTCTACCCTACTATCCTGTCCCATCCTAGGCTACGCTATGTTATGGCGCATATACTGTACTAGACCAGGCGAGGCGAGGCCAGACTAGAGTGGACTAGACGAATGTCGATCTGCCTTTTTCAGAAGACTCATGTCTTGTGGTTCTCGCAAGGCCTCCGACGAAATTCGTTGGTGCTAGCTTTCTGGGGTGAATTGCAGAGCTCCGAGCAGACCCTCACGACAACTGCTCTTCTCCTCTTCAACCAACCTCCTCCCCATCCCACACCACTCCCCATCTTCTCAGCGTGGCGCTCAGGGTTTGTGCAGCTGAAGGTCTGGTCAAAGTAGTCCAGAAGTTGTCTACTCACAAGAAAATTTCAAACATGACAGGGACCCCTCCTGAAGCACACAATCAATGCGATGGCATATGCACTGGTTCGGGAAACTGCTGTGCGAAATATTACTCTAGTAATTAGAAGTGACTTGCCTCGTCATCCCAACCCATCATCGCCAATTCTAACACGAGCTTCACTTGCCATGCGACTCTAGCGTAGCTGATCTGTTTTGAGTGCCCGCCTTCATGCATGGTCCATGCTGTCAGCCGGGAAAGCGGCGCAAAGCTTTGCTGATGTCACGGGCAATATCCGACGGGTCCTTGCCACGGGCATCAAGCTTGACAAGGCTTGTTTTCAGTGCCATGCACAACAGTGCACGTCCGTCGCCCTGAGCATCGAAATGGCATGGCGGGCTTGGAGGATAGCTGTCAGTCATCTGCACGGGCGTGATATCTAAGCCCTCTTTCGCCGTAGCTGTCTGTGCAGAATGCCACCAAAATGCCGTTTTCATCGGTGATCTTCTGGAAGCACCTCAAGACCTGAATGCCAAAGTCTTCACCAAGCCCAGCATCCACCATGAGGACCCTGTAGCCTCGCTCCTTCTTTACCTTGTGCACCTCACGGATCGCCTTCTCAGTCTCACTTCCATCGAACCGGGCTGAGAAAAAAACAACTCTCGAGTTGGAGCCATGGGGCAGCTGCTTACCTCGCAAACGCAGCCGCTTCGCTGTGACGGGCTGCTCTTCCGCGGCCACGTGCTCTTCTCTTTTTTTTTGGCTTGTTTGGCTGCTCCCCTTGGAGTTGACGGCTTGCTCGTTCCCAATCTTCTTCACGATCACTGGAAGCTGTGGAGCTGGGGCGGGCTCTTCCCGTTTTTGCTTTTGGTTTGCTTGGCGGCGCCCCTTGAAGTCGATGGCTTGCTCTTCCCCGGTCTTCTTCCCGCCCAGACAGAGTTTTGGATCCAACTGGCATTTTTGTCTATACTGCAGCTCCGTCCGCGCCATCTTCAGCATGATATCTATCATGCGGGCGCGTCGTGTCGCTTGAATCTTTTTCCTCATGTTGCGCGGCACTCCAAGAGCTGCACGGTCGGTCGCAACGATGCTTTCTTGCATCCGCCTCACTGCCAATGGCGCTGCTGTGCCTTCTCATTGCCGTGCAGCGCTAGGAGATCAACGCGATCTCGACTAGCAAGCACTAAGGATTTCAGGACAGGATCCATCTGGTCCTAGCTCTATGTCATGACTGCTTGCTGGCTACCGCTGAGCCGGTGCTTGCAGCAGAAGCATGGAAAACATGCACCGCGCTCCCCAAAGATACAGAAACATCAAGGCCCCAGAAACCAGAAACCCCGACTCAGGCCCTCTGAGCACAGCTCTACAAACTTGGCTTGTCGTGACACAACAAATAACGACAGGGAGCTGCCACAGCGTTTGCTTTCAGGCCGTCGGGGTCATCCTTGTCCAGGATCCTTTTCTGCACTGGTACAAGAATCAAAACAGCCGACGTGTTGCGGAGGTCTTCAGAGTCCGGCATTGTGTGACAAACGTGCAAGGCGGGTAGTCAATGAATCTGAAGGTCGAGAGGCTTCTGCTGCATTTTCCTGGCGTGTTCGTACCACGGAACCTGGGCGAAACATGATTAAGAAGTGGCAGTGACGTGGTCTGGCAGAAACGACTTCCCATGTCAGCGATCTCGAGCAGGCCTGGGGCATGTCGCAGCAAGGGGATCCGCTGCAGTGCAGCACCTGAAGCCAAACCTTGAAACCCTTACAACAATAAGACCGAAGGAGGCCACTAATTCTGTGAAGACGGCCCTAGCTACAACTCTGAAGAATTGCCCTTAAAATGCCGGAAGCCCTGCGAGTCACGTTCTCTTCTGGAGCATTGAAGAGACCTGCAGTGACCTGCCATCAAAGTTCGATGTGCATTCAGCGCTTTTTGAGTTTGTGCGTCGTTCTCGCTTTTGGTCCTGTGCCGTTGCCGCAGAGACTCAGAACCTGCTAACACCAGGCGAGATGCCTATCCGACAGTGAGCATCACGGTGTAATGTGATAAGACACCGACAGCGATAAAGACCCGGCAAAGAAGTCAGGAACCCATGAAGACAAAAGAAGAATGTAGTCTTCCATCCATATACGTAGCGAGATACCTAAAGATACCAACAGATCATCAAGAAAACCTATGACAAAATCACAATCGAACAACAATGACAGGACGGAAAGCTCTGTGAATACTGTGGGTGCAGGGAACTAGCCAAATGCTGGCCTTGGGCATTTTCGGTGCTTTGACTGCAATCCCATAGTCGGGTCCGGGTACATAGTCTGGAGACGCCTAAGCGATCCTTGCCCCGATGCCACATCACATCCGACAGACAGAACCGCACGTTGATCCTCCATTCCAACACATCACAAGCCCGAAACACGAAGCGCACGACCCTTTGCACGACCTCCTGGCTCACACGGTGCGTCCAAGTGGTCGCCTGGCGGACCACCTGGCGGAGCCCGACGCCACAAAACCCTAGAGTTCGCGAAACCCCACTCGAGCCTTGTCAGCTGGAAGCAGGCAGGTCAGGAGTCCTCCGAAACTCCAGGCCGACGTCTTCGGGTTTATGTTTGGGATGGTTTGGGGTTGAAAGCTCAAGAGTCGCAAGGTTTAGACACGGTTCTTTCATCCCATCCCGCACACGCTCCAATCGAGTACACATTGGAACTTTCGCTGGTTGCGACTGCATTTGTATGTCCCTGATCGAGGGTACTGCGGCAGGGTGTTTGAAGTTTGGGTAGGCATTTCGCGCAAGTTTAACGGATCGGGGCTTGGATTTCGGCTTGGAAGTTTGGGAGAGCTGGTCCGAATCGCGGGGCCCTACTCCGGACTTCGAACCCCACCATTCGTCAGCATAACCCTCCCCATCACCATCGCCGTCGTCAGAAACAAGACATGCCGTGTCGCGCCACGAATCCATGCAAAGCGGGGGGTCCTGACGCGGAGATGTTCGTTGCAAGCGCATCCACCGGGATCGCTTTGGATCCACACTTCTTCTCGTGAAGGCGAGCAGCCCAAAAGCCTCAGTGGAGCAAGTGTTGCCTGTCGCGGCCTGGTGCTTCAGGGCTGGGGCTTTGGGTTGGGGCTACCTTGAGGTTTCGCGCTCACACTCGGACGGACCAGGCGAGGCATGTGGTTCGAGGTCGGATGAGAGGTGAAACATACTGAAGGGGAGAAACGAGCCAGGCAACAGCACGCCGCTAAGAAACTTAACCCACTCAGAGTCAAGTGGCCCAGTCCCCGCTGAGGCCTTCACATTCAAAATCACCTAGTTGAAGATCTCAGCTGCTACGACAGATTAGATCACACCGGCGAGGTTACAAGTAACATAACAGGACTAAGAAGGGGGCCATGCAGGCCGATCTGTTTTTTTTTTTTCTGGTGCGGTCTGCTGAAAGACAAGCACCATTGTCATAAAGGCTGTCATCTGAATACTTGGAGATTGGTTCGAAACCAACTCGGTGAAACCCTCGGCAAAAGCGATAAAAACCTAAAGAATCCGGGCGGCGCTGGTCCATGAGGAGGATGCCGCTGGTGATGACAGGGATGCCGGCCTCGCAGGTTCGGTTTTAGAAATGGTTTGGAACTGTTTGGAGCTTAGGATTCTGCGAGGCAGAGTTTCCGGGCCATGTTGGTGCTTGGAGGCTACGGCTTCAAAGCTACAGAGATTCCAGAGAGCTTCCGTGCAGTACTCTCGGTCGGTCGAACGATGTACAGGCCTTATAGGGCTGAGGCCTAAGGCTTACGAGGCTGTAGGTTTCTGGTGTGTTGCTTGCATGAGCGGCGGACAATAAGCTAACATATGTAGAGGGGTATCATCGGTCTTGGGATTAGGTATCGGTCCTCCACGCCTGGTACATTGAGCAGGAGTATCGGTATTGGTCTTCGGTGTCGGTTCTCCACAAAAGTGAGCTTTGCCCTCCCGTAGCATTGCAACAAGAGGCCCCAATAGTGCCCGTCGCTCACATCCTTTGACTGGGGATTCTTGGTGTTCGGTCTTGCAGGAGCCGCAGTAGTTGCAGCAACCTGCGCGATCTGCAAACCCTGCAGGCCTTCATCGCTTCGGAGGTGACCTTCACCACTCTCTTTGGGAAAAATGCAATGGGATAAGGTCAGGGATTGATACGGCTTGATAAAAGAGTGGCTTTCAAGTGTTTGTGTTTTACTGCCAAACCTTACATGCTGAACCACGGCGTCCCGAATTGAGATGCTTCAGAAGCGGCTGTCAACACACTCGGCCCTGGTGCCGATGCACGACGGATCGCGGCAACGATGATTTCAGGGCTTCGGCATTCGGGGCTACGGCCCGCATGGCGAGAGGAGTCGTGACAACAACAAGCATTCAAGCAGTCCTAGTGTAAACTTAAGAGTCAAGAAGACAGCGCGAAGCCGCAAGGGTCACGGCCCGTTTCCAGGGGTTCCACATCAAATCCGACACACGTAGCATAAATAGTTGGGCTCTCGAAGAAACCTTTTCCTGAATCCCATGGCCCTGCGACAATGCAAACGGGGCACCCCGAGCCCACCATGAAGGATGGCAGCATCCACCTGAAGGGCAACGGACCCTCAACCTCTTGCATCAGGCTTCTGAAGGTGCAGCTTGAAAGTGCTTCGACGCTCCCTGAACAAGATGGACACATGAGGAGCCTTTTTTCTGAACCAGAAGCTTGGTGGATGCCTGGACATGACACTCACATGAAGAGCCTGAACCCCAACACTGAAAACTAAAACCTTCATAAAGCAAACGCTTGATCGCGAACCGCATGCAGCACTTGACCCCTGCGAATTTAAGGGATCTTTTGCGAGTTCAGGGTATTGTAGGCCCTATAGGTCTTGGTCTTGGGGTTGGGCATTTGCGGTTGGGTAAGGAATGAGGACAATTACTCGTCGATGGTGCAGTTGGAAGAGAGCAAAGGCATGCTCCTTCTCGAAAGGAGAGCTGAAGTCAATGCAACTGCATGCGTCGAAGTCGTGCACAGAAGCACCCCTGCTTCCCGAACATGAGGTGGCCGAAATCGCTTGAATTCAGCGGTTATGGAACTACTTGGGCCCGTCAGTAGGTTTCGGTGCTCACACTTTGACAACCCAGGCCCCAGCACAGCCCCACAGCCTCTGGGAAGAGGTCGCAAAAGGGCACGGGGCCGTCAAGGACTTTCATCCTTTGCAGCTTTCGGCTCCGGAGATTCGGCTTCCGCAAGCTGAGCTGTTCAGGGTTTCGGCGCTCACACTCGGACAATCCAGGTGAGGCATGTGGTTCGGAGGTTTAGTAGGGTTTAGGGTCAATCTCCAGTCCTAAGGTCCTGTCCTTTACCAAAATGCTGACATTCGGAACAAAAAACACACAGCTCCAGGGCTCTGCTTAAAACTCAATCACCGTATCTCGTTTGCAGACGGGCACAAAAATCAACTGCATCCACATTACATCATGTAGCAGCATGTAGCATGTGCTGCATGAACCTCCAAAAAAAGCAACCTCTCGTCACGTCAGCCAAGCCCTGATTTATGTCGCACATGCCTATTGTAGGAGCCTACGCGCCACCCCGGCACAACAGGTGCAAGGTGAAGTTGCGGGGTGCGTCCGGCTGCCGCGTTGACACTAGAATTTGTGCTGGGAGAAATTCGTAATGCAGGCTCGATAACAACCCCGAACTCGACGCTAAACTCTAAGCCGAATCGTCGTTGCGGATCCGAGGAGCAAGCCTTGTTCCTCAAATTGCCTGGGGGGGGGGGGGGGGNGGGGGGGGGGGCGCAATCACGTTTAGGCATGGAACTGACACTGGCCTGCGTTCTCGGGCATGCCGGCGGCTTTAGGGCCTTGAGGTTTCCTGTTTAGGCCTGTTTATGCCCACGTAGCGAGGAACGCTCGCAGCAAGTCCAAAAGGTCCAAGCCTCTCAAACCAAGGGAGTTTAGTCTTCTTTGAGCACTTGTCGAAGCCCAAAAAAGGGACTTCCAAGTCAGCGTGTCGGGACACTTGGCAGGGACCGGAAACGCAAAGTGCATCGAGGTGCCAGGATGCCGGAAGCCAAATCTGAATCCCAAAACTGCTCCCTAAGCCCTCGGATACTGCCAAGGCGGGTCCAAGGACCGACTGTCGCACACTGGGACTCTTGCTTGATTTTCTCCTTGTCTTGCTGGGCCAAATCCTCCTGCTGCAGAAAGGCTGTTTTGCAGCGGTGGCAGTGGCAGTGCACGCAAGAGACAGGATGAAATCCTACTATGGCAATGCTGCTATGATACCACACGCAGTAGTACAAGCAACTACACTGCAACTATACCACATCTCTTCTCACAATAAAAGTGCTTCGTTTATGCTCGAAGAGTCCTCCAAAAAAAATGTGAGAACTCTGCTCTCTACCTGGCCTCCGGCTGCCCGGCTGCTAGGACGATGCAGGCGACGTTTTGTTTGGCGAGTTCCACCTCTCAGGAACAACTAGACTTAAACGATCTCTGAAGAGTTCCCAAAACGGTTCTACAGGGGTTTAAGGGCTTTGACCGCAACAATCGGAGTAGGGTCTTGGGGTAAATTTTCGCCAGAAACATAAAGGACCGCATGCGGAAATGGACAAGAAGTGTTCCGGCCCCTATAGGTTTAGGGTTCTTGTGTCCTTGTGTCCGGCGTTCGGATCAGAGATCTTGTGCCTGTGGGCTTTGAGTTGGTCCTCTCGGCTCGCTAGGACAAACCGCGCATTGCAAGGTTGACATGTCCGACAAGGTCTCAAGACGCCTCATCCCAGTAAGGACTCAGCAATGCGCTTGGGCTTTAGGATTAGCGTGTCTGTGGGCTTCAGGTTCGCGTGTCTGGTATTACGAGTGGGAGCAGGAGCAGGGGTAGCCGAAGAAGACTTTCTACGGGCGCTTTCTGGCATGCATGTCGAATCGATACTCAGATTCAAAAGCTTTCCTTCGCCTTTCACGTCTGCGTCGCGTGCCTATGCTTCACAAAACCTCCAGAATAGAAAACTTCATTCTTAATGAATCTAGACAATCCGAAGCAAGCTGTGACCACAATTCCCAAACAGGGAATTAAAGAACCTAAATGGCTGAGGGTTCTGGGTCAAAGGTGTGGGGTTTGGTCAGAAGCTGCCGCGTGACTGCGACCTGGAGCATCTTCTTCTTCCTGGGCCATTGGATGGGATTTCAGCACTCGCATCTGGGACAAGCCTGACCAGGCTACGAGTGGGATTAGTCGTTTAGATTCTGAGTTTGGGTTGCAGTTTTCGGGATCTCTGGTGCCAAAAATTCGGGTGCGAAGCCGATCAAGTCAAGACCAACATCCCATATCCCGTAAACCGCACAGGCTTCAATCGTCTAGTCAAGGCTCCCGACAGGCATGGACGAGAAAGTCATGGCCACTACGGCCTTGCCTTCGGCCTTCGCCTTCCTGAGCGGCGCTGAAGCACGGAATTGACTTTGAGGCGGGCTCTAGGATTCTAGAGCTTGGGGCTTCACGGGCTTGAGTGCCGTGCCTTAAAAGCCTCTTGGTTTGCACGCTGGGTTCCGTTTCCCCTGGTGCACACACTGCTGCGAAACCCTAAAACCCAGCAAGACTCTCCCCTTCTCGTGCGACCGCAATGTTGGCAACCGGCGTAGACAAGTTTCGTCCAAAGACGAATCTTCGGAGTTTACGGTTTGGGGAGGTTGGGGTCCGGTTTAGGTTTTGGTTGTGAGTCCGCCTTTCTGAAACGTCTCTTGGTTATGCTGGTCTACAATGATGGAAGTTCCAAGCAAAGCGTGCATCATCGATATGACAAGAAGGCCAACCAAAGTCGGAAAGGGCTATTGCACAGAAGAGGCTTAACCGCACCGGATAAGGCCAGGAGCTGCGCAGTGGTGCCATGAGACAAACATCAGGCCGGCCTAACTGGCTAGAAATTAGATGCACATGAAATTTGTGCGGGCATGCTTTGCTGCGGGCATGCATGGTTAATGGGGGAATACGCTATTAGATTAAGGTGCTGGCCATTTCGGTCCAAGAAACTTAATGAATGTAGCGACCTCGCCTCGGAATCCAGTCGGGTTTCGGTTTGGCATTTTTGCGCATCCGGGATCTCTGCGAGGCATGATCGATGCTTTGGTCATTTGAGGAGTACTCCATGCACTCATGGTATAGCAGACACCATGCGATCTGCAACTGCGGTTTCGAGGGTAAGCATCTCGCAGCGCCACCCCCCACTCCAAGCACACACCCTTGGCCAGGGATCGCAGGTGATCTGCAAATAAACATCAGCTGATCCAACTATGTCAACATGTGGATTAGCTTTTCCATCTATTTGGCTGTCGATCTATCTTGATGGCTTGGGTTCGTGTGTCCTTGCTTACGCTTCGGGGTGGAATTAGCTTGAGGAGTCCCTTTGCGTGCGTGCGTGCCTGCGTGCAGACGTTGCTTGCACGGATGTCGTCATGTCTGTCGGAATGCATACATTACATAACATTACACTACGTTACTCTATGCTACATCATGCTACATTACATCACATACGATAGGAACGCATGCATGCAGCGTGCATACCTGAGTCCTTGTTTCGGCTGCTGAGCCCGGTCAGAGCTGCATGCTACTTGTTTGGCGATATACTCGTGAGACGTAGGTCCCTGAGGCGATATACAGACCGGGAAAGAGGGAGTGAGAGGGAGAAAGATCCAGGAAAAAATACAGGGAGAGAGTGGGAAGAGAGCGCACTGATGCATTTTCTGTGTATGTATGTATGTATGTGTGTATGTATGTGTGTATGTATGTGTGTATGCGTGTATATGTGTGTATGTATGTGTGTGTGTATGTATGTATGTATATATATATATATATATATATATATATGGTCGCGCACCCACCCAAGATCCTGGCCGGCCTCTTCGACACGACTCTATAGCTTCCCTATATTGGTACACGGCTCAGATATGTCGAATTCCGTAAATACCGATATCATCGTGCATTTCGTCTGTGTCTAGGTCTGGTGCCGAATCTTGGCCCCAGATTAATGAAATTTATGTGTTGGAGAAGCTTAAAATGCTGAAAGCTGTGCTAGTTTCGCTAATGCGGTCCGAAAAAACCTCAGGGTTTTGCAATTTATCGCATTTAATTGTGCTAGTTACAGACATTCCTATAACCACAAAAAGTCCAGACATTCTCTCTTACGAATGTGTGCGTGCATGCATGCATGCATGCATGCCTGCCTGCCTGCCTGCCTGCCTGCCTGCCTGCCTGCCTGCGTGCGTGCGTGCGTGCGTGCGTGCGTGTGTGTGTGTGCATGCATGCATGCATGCATGCATGCATGCGTGCGTGCGTGCGTGC
>BGNK01000174.1:297500-326395 GCA_003297005.1 Symbiodinium sp. clade A Y106
GTGGGTGTGGGTGTGGGTGTGGGTGTGGGTGTGGGTGTGGGTGTGGGTGTGGGTGTGTTTGTGTGTGTGTGTTTGTGTGTTTGTGTGTTTGTGGGTTTGTGAGTTTGTGTGCGTGCGTGTGTGTGTGTGTGTGTGCGTGCGCGTGCGTGTGTGGGCGAGCAGGTGCGCCATGTCCTTCCCGCTGCGCGTGAAGTCTCCGATTGTGCTTTTGCCTAATGGTGCCTAGTGGCTCTAGGTGTATAATGAAGAGAAGACAGAGAGAGCTCCTTGCAATTATCGACGAAGGAAACCCAACAAACGAGCGCTTGTATTATTGAATCCCAACTCCAATAGCTGTTGTTTCCTTTATAAGGGATGGGAAAAACTCCTCTGTAAGCGAGGTTAGTGAGGTTTCTTGTTCATCGGAGGGTGCCGAAGAAGGCTGGCAGCAAGAAGTAAGAGAGCTCGCTCAATCTTCCATTATGCAGCAGGATTAAACACGATGGGCCGTCTTTCTACTCGCCAGGCAAAAGTTGGGGGCTTCTTATCCTCGCGACAAATGTAAGATGGCACCTTTATGGAAGAAAGCTCCTCTTTATCTTGTGACACCATCTATCACAGCTATTGAAACGACAACCATGGACATAGCGATCGGCATCTCTTGAGGAAACAAAATAGCATCAGTAAGGCTCCAGTGTCCTTTATAGATGGCAAATGTGGAAGAGCTCCTACAGTGAACAAAGGACGGGTAAAGTGGGCCCTCTTCAGACTTATCAAGCAAAAGCCTGCTGTTTCACAAAAAACATGAGATGGGACCTCTATTCCTTGAAGACTGAAGAGAGCTCCTTCGTATATTGTGATGCAAATTATGACAGCATCTTAACCACAGCCATGGATGCCATGGACAGTACGACCGGTATCTTTTGCAGGGATATGAGGAGGAAGAATTTATAGGTATTATAGGTGTTTTGATAGAATTCAAAAACATCCCGGTAAACAATCTTTTTTGTCTGTTGATAAGATCTGGAGAGTATTCCTTGGATATTCAAGAGAGTACCTCTTAATGTTGTACCAACCCTTATGACAGTTCTTTCAGAAACAACCATGACATAGCGATCGGTATATATTTCAGGACATAAGACAGCATCAGCGAGAGTTGAAAACTCCTTTCTCATCGGAAGGAGCTCACCAAGCCTCCGTCGTCCGATAATCAGAGCAGAATGCAAAAGAGTTCTTACAGTCTTCAGTATGAAGCAAAATTAGATTACGACGGGCCCTCTTATTCCTTGAAGACTGAAGAGAGCTCCCTTTTATGTTGTGATACAATGTTTCGTGTCCTGGACATCACGACACACTGTAATGCGCAACAACATCCAAAATTCCCAACCCTGAAACTCACGAAACACTGTAATGCTCAAAAAGATTCCGAAATTGCAAACCCTGAAACTCACGAAACACTGTAATGCTCCAAAAACTTTAACAAAACATTCCAAAATTGTGGTGGACTCTGCCCCAGGCCTGGCCATAGATGCCAGGATTTGGGAATTTTTTGGAATGCTTTAGCATTACAGTGTTTCGTCAGTTTCAGGATTGGGAATTTTGTGTTTCGTGCACACGACGCCCCATGAACCACCAATGCGTGGATCTTGGGGGGACGAGCTTATATACATATATAAATATACGCAAACATATTTCTTGTCATCTGTTTGCGAAATGTCTACAGAATAATAGAACCCCAACACATGAACGAAGCCGGCCATGTCACTCAAGAGGTCTCTGGCGCTCTGCGAGGGGTTCTCACGCAGGAAGATGAAGTTTGTGAGCTTTATGCCCTCAACTTCCTGCTGTCAGGCTGGGCATGGAGCTTGCTCTGAGTTTGACGGCTTCGGCTCCACGCATTCCCCAGGATCCGACAACTCAAAAAGGACCCTTCGCTGCGACACTGAACTGGAACGGAGCATCATGACCTTCGCAAGAATCCCTTTGATTGTAAGTACAACAACACACAAGGACGCATGACCTTCCTGCGCCGATTCGGCCGTGGAGTCTATGAAGCTTTGGCATTGCACGATGCCGAACTGCTAAGTACGATAGCTGCACCACCAAGGGAATAGCCCTGCTGAGATTTGCTTATTTACTTCGGTTCGGGTTGGTCCTGCATAACGTTCGATTCCTGCGGGTCTCGGGGCTCCAAGTTTGATATGTCCGTGGTTGAAGCCCCGCCTGGTCTGGGAGTAGCTCACGGCTGATGGGCACGACCTGAACAGCGCAAAGTACGTTTTCAGACCCTGCGCTCCTACATTCTGATACATTACATTCCGCTTGCAGAGGATGGTTTGCAATGAAGTCTTCGGTACTCGGAGTCGGACAGATTCTGAATGATTCAAAAGGCGAAACGGCCGAAACCCGAATGCTGCACCCAAAAATATAGCCCTGATGAACTGAAGCCTGAAACTCCAGAAGACGCAGCGACCCTGCCAGCTGCGAAGGCCACACCACAGGCCAGGCAGTGGGATTTAGTTGGGGCTCGGGGCCTGGTTCTTTTGAGAAGCCTTGTGTCACTCACCCTAAGACCCTGAGAGCTGAATTCCTGAATGCGTACAAGAGCGGGAGAAGAGTTTACGGAATCCTAAAAACTGTTGTTCAAAAAGCTCCCAAGCAAGAAATGCAAACGCTCAGCCTCAGCCCCTCAAGCCAAAACCATCTTGCGTGCCAGGATTTTTTGCAGAGTTAAACCTGAATCAAAGAGCAGCCTAAGCTCCTAGAATCCGACAGAAACCCTCAAGAAATATCAACCCAACGGCGCCTTGCAAATCTTGTGACGGAGCAGCTCCGCTGTTTGCCGGTCCTTTGTATCGATGTCTGCCTCTGCGAAGTCACCCTAGAACTTACACTTCAGGGATTTCTTTTGGTGCTGTCGACTCGCACACTCGCGCAGGGCAGGCACGCATTCCAGCAATAAATCCACACAACTCCAAACATCTGCACGCAAGCTTGCAAAACAAACCACAGCAACTAACATCAAGTGAGAACCATGAAGACCCTAACACCATTAGCGCTTTGGGGTTCAGGGCCGGCGGTTGGGTGCACGGTCCAGGTCAGTTTAGCTAGGCTGCAGGCTTGCTTTCGAGTCCGAGAATCGAGATCTCAGTTCAGTTTGGAAACTCCAGGAAAGAACTGAGCCCCAATCCCTCAAACCACGGATGCAGTTTCTCTTCGGGGCTCAGCTTCAGAGGTTTTTGCAGAGAGGTTCACGGCTCAGGGATGAGGGTTTTGGGTTTGTTTATTGCTAGTGCCAGGCCCCCTTCATTAGGTGAGGTTTAACATGCAGGGTTGCAGGTTCTGAAACCATCCGAAATCCCCACAGTCCAACTTACGGTACTTGCTATAGAAGCCTTAGCAGCTAGAATCAGCTAGAAGTGTTGGACTATCCTCCCAGAAAAAACCCTCCATAGACAGAAGTAGAATCTCAGAACCCTCTTAACCGGTATCTACCACAAAGCCACAAAGGCACCGGGCATGGAAGGAGCCCGCGCGAGATGCGGAGAGAGTTCCTTGGGCGAGCTCATGGCAACCCTGACACGATACGGTGGGAGATTGCTTGATTTGGGCATGGGTTCCCTGGCATTTTGAGCCTGGGTTGTGCATAAGCTTTACGAGTTTGCGAGTCCTGCATCGCAAGCTCTGGCCAGCAGGTTTATGCGTTTCGGAGGGAGGTTTAGGAGGTTGCAGACTAGTTAAGATTGAGACTAAGATGCACCTGGTCGATGCTCTTCGCAGTTGCACGGACCGCCAGAGCTTCATGGTTCGGGAGCTTTGAAAGCCCCGGGCTCTTAGGACATGTCCTTTTGCGCTCGTGTTTGGGGCATCGTTCGCAAGCATTTGGCCCCCCAGCCGCTGTGTTCGCCAAAGCCTCCTCAGCCCGGGCCCCGACCAGAGCCCCGACCGCTCAAATCATCACATCCTACACCGTGAGATCTGAGGGGGTTTGGGATTCGACGGGAACCAAAGCGACTGCCTTGCAAACTGAAGCCCAGGCGCAGGGTATTTGGGGAGGGTATTCGCTCCATGGCCTGCTGGAGGAAGGCCTGGAACCTGGAAGGGGCTTCAGCTTTGGAAAAGGCACTTGCATAGCTTGGCTTGAGTATCTGGCTTTGTGTGGCTCGCTCTCCTGTTCTTGTCTCGTGCTGTAAGGGACGAGTCAGGCGCAGGCCGCTTTTGCGGGGCTTGGGGGGGGGGGGGNGGGGGGGGGGGGGAGTGAAGGCCGCATCACAGATACCTGCGGGTCGAAATTACAGGCTTCCCCGCAGCATGGACATCACGCCGCGGAAGACTGGATATCCTGTACCTCACCTCTCTCTCTCTCTCTTTCTATCTGTTTCTCTCTTTCTATCTGTTTCTGTGTTCTTGGACCTTCCAGCGTCCCTCGTGCCGTTGGGCCCCTGTCTGTCTTTGAGGTTGGTGCTTGCTCCTGTGTTCGCTTCGCAAGGCTGCAAGCTTCAGGGTCCTGGCTTTAGGCTAATCTGCATTTCGAGCTCGAGGGGTGGTGCTTCCAAGCTTTACGAGAATTGCTTTGGAGTGTTGAACGAGGGCTCAGGCTTGGGGGGATTGGGGAACCCTGCTGCGCCTTGCTGGCTTCTCGGACTTGGGGTCTGGGCTTTGCGGAAGCGATTGGGAACTTCGGGCCAGGTCGCTCCACGCCGTTGACAGCGGCCGCGAGCGGTTCCAAGGCATCTCCCAACATCCCTGGAGGCAATCAAAACGAAAGTCTCTGAAAGCTCGGTTGAACTTTATGTGTCCCCCACCCTCGAAAGAACGCTCAAAAAAAAGCTGTGTGTGCCGTAGACTTCCAGAAGGACTTGGCCACCACACGAAGATAAAACATGCAAAAAGATAAGGCAGCTGTGGCTTTGTGGCTTTGCTTCCCGAGCGGTCAGTTCAAGCTTCGCAGGTTCCAAGTTCTCAGGGCTCCTCTGTCTCAAAGTCGCCCCCGGGCATGGCAAGGCTACAAGGCTCAGCTTCTGCAATCTTTCGAGCATGCGTCGCCCGGCTTTCTCTGGGATGTGGTCATTCCACTGCCGCTCAAAGGCCCTAAACTAGCGAAGCATCCCCGTGCCCTGTGCCGGGCGACGTACGTTCCACTCACGACGCTCGATCTCCCGTGTGGGCTGAAGCGTGAAGCCGACGATGGGGATTCCTGAGTGACGCTTGCAGCTGAACGCTTGACGCTTGATACTGCTCGAGTGCTTCACGCTCTATGCCGGCTCGGGGCTGTATGTGTTTCGAAGCATGCAGCACCCCACGACAACAAGAAAGAAGAGGAAGATTCTGCATTTCGTCGAAGCAAAGGCTCCCAAGGACTCTGAGATGATCATGGCGATGTGGGTGAGGGTGAAGCCGAAGACGATGAAATCCGGTTGCTCCTGCTGTAGTACGGTGGCCGCTGTAAATGCTTTAATGAAAGTCGGTGGCTCGAAGTTGTGCAGGCTACTGCAGGTTTTTGTTTCGCAGGCCGCCGGGCTAACCTACGCCCCAAGGACACAAGATCCCCAGAGCTCCAAGACCGACAGGCCGCTCTTTGTCGAAACAGAAATGCCGCAAGACCTTCAACCAGAAAACCTCCCAAAAACGTCGTCGTAGTAGAGTCTCAACACTCTGTGGACCTTTCAACCCTCCCCAAATCCTGGAACCCGCGCTGCAAATGCAATATGACCCGCTCTTCCGATTGCCCCGTCCCTTTGCTGAGTTCTTGTCCTACTAAACCACTGGAGTACTTTGAAAGGGCGCTGCTTGAAGGGGAACCCAATGTAGAAAACAATGCCATCCGCTCCTGCTGCGCCCAGTAGTAGCAGCAGCCTCCGGGCCAAGGAGCTCCGGGTTCGGGGTTCAAAATGTATACGGTACTGTAGGTCAGTGGGTCTTCTTCCTCTCGCCTTTGGGTTGAAGGCTGGAGTTGCAGGGCTTCTTTCCCACCCGCCCAGCTGACAAAGTCGCATGGCAGGGAGGTCGTCCGAACTGAAAACGGGAAGGATGCAGGTCCTGGGGGCATTGGGGCTGAGGGTCCCCGAGCCAAGCGCATGGGGGGCCGAAGAACTTCATTCAAAACGGCCACCACACTTTGGGGTCGGTCGACAGGTCAGGCTAGCAGGATAGGCGATAGGCCTGAAACCGCATGATGCTCAAATGGCTTCATGCTCCTTTTCGCCATCAAGTCCTTGACGCCACCGTCATCATCGTCATTACACGTGCCGTCGTCGTCAGGGTTTCGGTCAGCACCACCGTCGTCATGTCACCACTCACACTGCCACTATCATTATCACCATGCGGTCAGGAACCTTATCATGGTCAACGTCATGCCACCATCACTACCGTCATGGTCATATCGCCATCACTTGCAGTGAAGTTCGCATCGCCACATTCACCAGACCATGCTTAAAGCCACTTCCAATCCCAAGCCCCATGCCACAAGGACACGAAACCCTGAGCACTAAACCCAGGGTCTGGAGTCTGGACCCTCGCTGGAGAAGAACTCCACTTCACTGCGCGAGAGCATCAGCGCCTCCGTTGTGGGATACGGGTGTCCGGAGTGTTTAAGCAGGCTTTGGGGCTCAGAGTTGAGATTTTCTGACTTAACTGAGAATGCAAGCCTACGGGTTCAGCATGCTGTTCCTAGTCTAGAAGCTGAGAAGGATGCCATGGGGTGTCGGCAGAACTTCATAAAGCTTAGCAGGCTTCCCGTCATCTCCAAGCCTTAGCCTTAGGGAATTGGGTCTTGTCCATGGGTTGGCAAATCACAGCGATAATCATTACGACAAGAGTTGCGATGACAACGATAGGAGCGGGAGCAGCGATATTGACAGCACGCGGTCGCCTTCAACTCCTGATGAGAAGCCCAAAACCCAGGCTTTCAGAGTTCTGCCGCCTGGAGGGTGTCGCTGTGCTGGCCGATGGTCATCGCCTCGGAAAGAAAATCCCACCCGGAGGACCGGCCAAGGCCCTTCTTTTCAGACCGGAGTTTCAACAAGGCCTCAGCTCCCGGAAGTCTTTCAAGACTTTACGGGGTGGTCTCTATGCGCTTGAACCCTGAAACCACAATCCTTCACGGATGGAACCCCTAGACATCCTTAGACCTATATGATGCGGGCCGATGGCCAAGCGCGCGCCCCTGGTCTTCACCTTCAGCGTCGTGTCTCCTGGCAGGTTTTGTGGCCGAGGCCCGGGATCGTCTTGGAGTGTTGGGGCGTTAATGCCTTTTGCGCGGGATGTCGGGCCTGTGTATCCCTGATTCCTGAAGCCGGCCTTTGAGGGGGCTTAGTCCTGCTACTCTAAGCACGTCTGCTTGCAACTGCTCAGCTGCGTGAAGCCGCAAAGCCGGAGGGCCTCCAGAAGGTCTGAAGCGGATGCGTGCCGGAAGATCACCACCTCACGCAACAAGTGAACCCCCTACTCCTCCCAACACACGGATCATCCGAATTCCTGTAGCCACCATTATCATGGTTGGTTGACGGTATTGCGGAGACTAGGTTTAGTTTGAGTATGAATTTCCAGAACTACTGCCCATAGTTTCAATACCGGTGCTAGCATGTTCATTTTGTTGATTGGACGGCTGACTACGTCTGCTATCAGTTGTAAAACATGCGTCACTCAACTTGCATCATCAGAATCCTACATGCCACCTTCTCTAGACGGGTAAGGGCCAAACCTCGAACTCGAGGGCCATCGAGGGCCTAAACATACAAACCTGAAAATCTTGCACCGTAAAGCTCAACTGAAACTTAACCCTTGAACCACAAGCTGAATGATCTGCCACAGCCGGATGGCCAGCATCCCGGTCCAGGCCGTTTTTCTTGACGAAGTCCTTCCACCGAAGCTCCGTGACCACAACTGCCTCGGGGCAGAGTGCTCCTTAAGGCTTAGGCTTGGCAACACGCCCTCCTGTAGGGCACACTTTTATGCAAGCACCCCATGCTGGCAACCTCCCTAACATCCGGCTCCTTGTGCATAAGATTAATAAGATTACCAGCGCATTCCTACTAGTTACTAGTACCGACAACCTTCATATCGCCAAATTCCTGTGCCCGGTCACCATTTACAAGGGTCTAAAGAAAGAGCGGCTCTCTCTCTCTCTCTCGCACACCGACTTTGTGCGTCAGGACTCAGTAATGACTCAGTAATTGGGTTTTTGGGGCCGACTTAAAGCCTTGTGACGGCTCAACATGACGTGCCCCGAGCACGCAGGCTGTCAACTAGGTCCGGTCCTCTGAGGTAAGTATGAAGAGATCTCTTATCTGTATGTGGATACATAAACGTGTGTGTGTGTGTCTGTGTGTGTGTGTGTCTGTGTGTGTGTGTGTGTCTGTGTGTGTGTGTGTCTGTGTGTGTGTGTGTCTCTGTGTGTGTGTGTGCGTGCGTGCGGGCCTCTGTTTTCATGCGTACTGTCTATCGATTTAAGTGAATATACAGAGGACACACCCCATTTGATTTAGAAATCAACTGGTGCTTCGTTCACGCTTTGCAGCTCCTGAAGACTGAGCTTCCGAAAGACTCGAGCTTCCGAAATTCCGAAAGACTTCGCTGATGCTTCTGAAGACTCGATCCTTAACCACTCTGGTGTGTTCTCTCTCTATATATATATATAAGACTTGTTTACTTCTCTATATTTGAAATCATGTTTAAATTTATGTAAATTTCACCTGATGTTGACTTTTACATTTATATTTATCTATATGTGTATTTGTACATCTACTCATTCTTGTTTATGTATTTATCTAAATAAGCAAATACATACATATTGTGTGTGAGTGTGTGTGTGTGTGCGTGTCTGTATGTAAGTATGTATGTATGTAGGTAGGTGGGTAGGTAGGCAGGTATGTAGGTGGGTAGGTGGGTAGGTAGGTAGATCGGTAGGTAGGTCGGTTGGTTGGTAGGCATGTATGTGTATAAATGTATATAGATAATTATATATACACATACACAAACACACATACATCTTTCTTTCCCACGCTGCAGAGAGGTCTCCACTTGGCGAGGCTGTTGGGACGCGTAGCCAACCCGGCTCGCTTGAACATACATGCATACACACATACGTATATATATATATATACACACATCAAAAAGTGTTGGTAGACAAAGGTTCAGTGACGTTTGGAGTAACATTGTATCGCCCCATTCAGGCAGTATTTCCCGCCCTTGTCCTAGACCGCTCGGTGCCCCCAACCATTGAGTCATTCTGTTCTTAGTCTGGTCATTTCTCCCACATGCAGGGGTCTCACACTGTCAGTCCGTTCAACATGAACCCATTCTTGCATTCATTTTCATAACTTCAAAGGGTCCCAAACCATGGGCAATGATTATCAAGTACTCTCCACATGGCCTCTAACTGGCAAGGGTCTTAAGCCATTCATAGGGTCCAACCGTTTGCCTTGATGAGGTAGATATCCTCCAAATTATGACTGTGGCCAAACCCCGGTGATTGCTACGATTGCACGCCGCAGTTGTGCAGAACCCACGCTCACATATGTCCGCTGCGCAGGACAGCTTGCAAAAGGACCTATGACACGTCATTAAACAATACTGGAGTTTCAACCTGACTGAAGTTCCGCACAAACTGTACAAAGAAGAGTACAGCAGGAGCTGAAATTGAGGTTGAAGCCCGCCAGCGCCGGAATCCCGAAACATCCAGCCCAATCGCCTGAACCCAATTCACCAACAAGCCCACACCATGTACTGATAGACCCACAGCCACATCCGCCTCGCAGTTGCAGTGCAGCGCTAACCCGCGCGCCAGCGCCACGAAAGGCTGCACGTCCCCGCGAGTCCCGCGGGTGATGAGCATGACCTGAAGCAAGCAGCTTCGGCTTTTTTTGCCACTGGAAGTGGTGTCAAGCCACGTGGTCTGCAGCCCCCGTAGGGGAACGAAAATTTTAAAAGCCGAGAGTGAAGTTCTGTCTTGGCTAACAGGGCTTCAGATCCTACACCCCAACGCTCCAACACCCGGAAACCTGAGAACCAAGAAAGCAACCCTGCAAACAACCACCGATCTTGGGAGTCCTCGGGACTTGGGACGCTGTTGTGCTAGTGTGCCCAGCTGTTCTTTCCGCGACGACGCGGCTGAAGACCAAGGTGGCGGCGAGGCCGCTGATGATGATGACGATGATGATTAGGAGGAGGGGGGTGATTGACGAGGGCGATGATGGCAACTATGACTGTGGCGATGGTGATGGTATAGTAAGGGCGCTGATGATGTTGAGGAGGAGAGGAAGGAGGAGGATGGAGGAGGAGGAGGAGCAGGAGGAGGAGGAGGAGTACAGCGACAACGACGACTACGACGAGGCCGACGATGAGGATCTTCGTCCTGCTGTCCTCTACATCTGCGGCACGAATTGTGGCAGTTAGCAAGAATGAGACACAGCATGGGCGCAGCAGCCCTTGCATTGAATGCCCCCTGCTT
Source organism: Symbiodinium sp. clade A Y106 (assembly GCA_003297005.1). Lineage (NCBI taxonomy): Eukaryota > Dinophyceae > Suessiales > Symbiodiniaceae > Symbiodinium > Symbiodinium sp. clade A. Next base: position 307,930 of record BGNK01000174.1, read on the forward strand.
GCGGATCTCCGGAAGTGTGTTGCGCACACATGTACTCGCTGGAATCTGCGACAACCTAGGCAGAGACCCTCTAGAAGTCTGTCATTTCTGGCACGGTGCACCTTCTTCCGGCGTTGCGTGTCTGCCTCTGCGCTGGCAGCACTTGCGGGACCAGCATCCTTCATCCAGAGCTGGCGCTTTGTGTATATGTGTTAAGGACGGGCACACACGAACAAAGAGAAAAACAAGTGAATGAATCAATCAATCGGGAGAGAGAGAGAGAGAGACAGACAGACAGACAGAGAGAGACAGAGAGGGAGCGCAAGCGAGCGAGCGAGCGACGGAGCGACGGAGGGAGAGAGAGACAAAGACAGAGAGACAGAGACAGAGAGACAGAGAGACAGAGAGACAGAGAGACAGAGAGACAGAGAGACAGAGAGACAGAGAGACAGAGAGACAGAGAGACAGAGAGACAGAGAGACAGACAGACAGACAGACANAGAGACAGAGAGACAGAGAGACAGAGAGACAGAGAGACAGAGAGACAGAGAGACAGAGAGACAGAGAGACAGAGAGACAGAGAGACAGAGAGACAGAGAGACAGACAGACAGACAGACAAACAGACAAACAGACAAACAGACAAACAGACAAACAGACAGACACACACAGAGATAGAGAGAAAGACAAACCGAGAGACGGAGAGACACACATATACAACGATACAGAAAGACAGCATAAGATGGAGGCACAAATCAACGAGGCGAGAAGGGGGCTGGAGAAACGGACCGGTAGACAGAAAGCAAACAGAGAGGGACGGACGGACAGACAGACAGACAGACAGACACACGGAGACACAGACGGAGAGACAGAGACACAGAGACGCAGACACGGACACAGACACACAGACAGACAGACAAAGGACAGAAGGACAGAAGGACAGAAGGACAGAAGGACAGAAGGACAGGACAGGACACAGACAGACAGAAATTTCAGAAAAAAACGATAAAACTAAAAAGACGCGCTAATCAACAAGTGGGCTCCTTGGCAGCTCGGCCGGCGGAAGTCACCTCCAAGTGCAGAAACGCCGGCCGCCGCACATCTGCGGGCGCCGCGTCGCGGGGTGGGGCCCCGTAGACGGCCTCTGTCTCTCTGAACCCGAAAACCCTGGGCTGGCTTTGGGGCTCAAGGCTGTTTAGCCGGTTTCACTGCCGGGCCTTGGGATTCGGTGCCAAGGCAACGGTCGGCATCCGAAGCTTCAATTCTCGCACTAAGACATACTGAATCGCAGGACATCGGCCTGGACCCAGCCAATAAACAAGCAAGACTTTCCTATGTTGAATTAACTCAACACTGACCCCGAAGGCTGCAGTACGATGCTGCGGCATCCGGCTCCAGGACCCAGCCTCCATGCTGTCCTTGAGTGAGCGAACGGGGCATTTCAGTGAGACATCAAACCACAAAACTGTTTCAGAGATGCCGCAGCCTGCTCCACGCTGAAACACAAGTTGTCATGATCTTGCGAAGACTGACCCGAATCCGGACAGCTGCTTTGTCTGCAGCTCTGCGTCTGTGTGGCTGAGCAGCAAAGACCATTTTTCCTCCATGTCATGGATGAGACTGTTCTGGGTCCGGGGTTTGACGCAGACACGGCCAATTCCCAGGTCAACAACATGGAGCTGCTACCCGATGCTCCACATGCCTCTGTTCCTTGACAACACCAGTCTGCCTCCTACATTCCTTTTGCACCTTCCGAACGACATGGCGACGATGACGACAATGACGATGACGATGTCGCTGATGATGATACTGGTGGTGATGGTGATGGCGATAGCGATGGCGATGGTGCCGGCTATGGTGACAATCACCGTGGCGGCGCCAGTTAGGATCATCATGATGGGAGGATGCGGAATATGCCACAAACATCCTCATCGTCGAAACCACAAGGGTTGTCACCGACGGCATTGCGTCAAAAGGCCGAGGCGGTTGAAATGAAAATCGAAACACGCAATGCCGTGCTGCTGGCGCCTTGCGCGAGAGATCCTCGGGCGAGATCTCGGCAAAAGCCCAGGGCACAGCAGATGCCAAGGCATCGGCAGCGTCGAAGACCTCGAACCTTGCGGCTGGGGCTGTTTGTTTGCCTCTCGCATTACCAGGACGGCTTGAGGGGTTCAAGATCGAGGTCTCACAGCTCTTCTCATCTGGCGCTGAAGAATGAAAGGAGAAATACAGGCAACAGAATGCTTGTCTCCTTAGATGCCTATGTGCTGTGTCTCAACATGTACGTCGTCGTCGTCGTCACCACCACCACCACCTTTGCCCACAAGGCCTGGGTCACCGTTTCATCATCAACACTTATAGTTGTCATCATACGCCCCAGCACTTTGAAATCCATTCCTTCTACAATGACATAGCATAACAGTATAACTCTGCATGATCAGGGCCTCAGGCGCGAGGCAGACAGGTCCGTCACGACCATAGCATTCCGCTGCCGGTCCTGGAGGCCACGACCCCCGGATGCACGGTTCAGAGTTCAGGCGTTGACTTTAAGGTCTCACGGTTATGCACAGGAACAACTACTCTCGTGCAGCTCCGAAGCTGCTCCAGAACACATAACGAAGTCAGCGCGTAAAGAACAGCCTCAAGCCCCTGTCGAAGTCTTTGTTTCTGCTGACCCTTAGCTTTGGGGCAGGGCCGCGATGTCCTCCGTGGGATACGTGCTTGAAGTTCCTATGATCTGGAATGGAGGAAAGTTGCAACACCGGGCAAGACTCTCGGATCGGTGGCTTCTGCAGCAAGAAAAAGAAGGGAAGGAGGAGAAGGAGCAGCAGGGGGGGAGCAGGCGCAACAAGAACAAGCAAGTAGCTCTGTTCGACTTTGATGGCAGGACTAATTTATCCGCCCTGGAAAGCCTCGAAGGAGACCACGCCGCTCTGGATATCTTGCTCCCCGCCTTCCCGGCAGCTTTGTGGCCCGTCTCTGACTCTTTGTTGAGGTGCTCATGTTGGGGTCGAAGGCAGTATTTTTTGCAAGGCTTTGGAGCTTCGGTTCGGGACCTGCGTGTGCAGTCCTGTGTCGGGCGTTGGGTCTCTTGTCTAAGGGGCTAAGGCTTCCAAGGAAGGGATCTTCTCCTTTATTCCAGCCTGGTGCCGGACGTCTGAGTAATGAGGTTCACGTCTTGCAGGATGTTAACACAGCCTCTTCCCAACTTGGGGCTTGCCGAAGACGTCTCAGATTGCAATGCCGGTAGCTCCTGGAACTCTAAAAACCCAGGTCTAAACGGCCATAGGATTCTGAACCTCGCATTACAGCGCATAAAAAAGCGCCTTGCTACTCGAAGCCTCAAAAAGCCGGCTCGAATATCTTCCATCTAGCTATGCTGTGATCTGATGCCTCTCAGCCCCAAATGGCAAATCCGAGGCCCTGTGCTCTGAACATACACCTAGCCCCACACTGAGAACCTTTTTAGAACGGACCCCTCAAGCTCCTAAAGTCACGGTTCGCCTTTGATCTGCCACAGTGCTGGATGCAAGGCCGCAGCCTCGATGGCAGCCGCTAGCCGCTAGACTTCTGTCAACCGGCTGGGACATGCAAAGGGTCTATGAAGCTTGATACGGGCCTCTTCGAAGGGTTGCTTCAGGACCTTTCTCAAGCCTGTGTGGGGTGTTTCGTGGGTTATAGACTGCTGTTCGCCGTCTCCAACTCTTGTAGTCTCTTTTTTTACCAAGTTTCCCATTAGTGTGTAGCTGTTTTGGTGGTAACATTGATGAAAGTTTCGGGTCCGTGGCTTGGGGTTTAGACGGATGGGGTGCTTCAAGACTTTGGCCCTCGCCCACACTGCGTTCTTTCTTGGTGAACAACGAAAAATTCTGCTGAGCCTCACTGCTGCCCACACGCGTCTCCGAGATCTGCAGCATGATGCCATGCACCTTCCTTGCGTGAAAGATCTGGGCTTTGCACATCAAGACACGCAAGACCAGAAACCCTACGCAATATTCCGGAAGTCTTCACACATCTTACGTTACAGCACACCTTAAACTTGGGCCCTCCTCTCGATTGGCAGCCTAGAAAACCACAATCCGAACACCCAAGATCCGGCCACAGGGGATCGGAAGGACCCTGTTACAATGAAGCGGGACAGATCCTACGCCTACACATGAGAACGGCTGTGCTTTGGGTCCTCTGTCCGCTGAAGGGATTAGGGCCGGTGAACAAACGGTCTGCGGGTTTTTTTTGCGCGTTTGGAGCCTTATGTGGCTTTCCTGTCAGGGCAGTGCTGTTTTGTTGCTACATGCAGCAACAAAGCAGCACCACGACAAGAAGAGCAACAGCAGCAGCCTTGTTTACACCAGACGCAGTGTGTGCTATGTGTGCCATGCTAACCGGCTTCGCAAAAACTGAGGCAGGTGGAGTAGTAGCAACAGCAGAAGAACAACAGAATTTGCTGTCGTCATTTCTCCTCCAAAATCGCTAGTAGTGGCCATTGCGGCTGTTGTACTAGATACTGTTGGCGGTGGTAATTGGGAGGAGTGCAGCAGCAGCAGCAGCAGCACGAGTGTGGAAGAAACTCCGGAACAGCCTCCAGCAAGATGCCCAGTCTCAGAACTCTTTGCGGCAAAAGAAGCGGGCCGCAGCATGGGCTCGGGGAGATCAGCGTGCTTGGCTTCAGCGGTAGGTTTGTGATGGCCGGGTTTCCCAGCCTTGGCTCGACAAGCAACCCCCAAAAAAGCACCGAACTCATCTGCAAAAGAGTACGAAACAAACAAGTGCAGCCGCAGCAGCAGCAACAGCAACACACCACAAGCACCACCACCGCCACACCACCACCACGAACACGACCACGGCGACGGCGACGACGACGACGATTTGTCGATATCTGCATTATGCTTTGCTTGGTTCTGGACGGCCAGGTCGGGGGGTTGGGCGGAGGTGTAGGTTGTGCATTCTACTGAGATATTTGGTGTGGCTGATTATGATAACAGTGCTCCGGATCTCCACAGATTCTAGGAATCACGATGGATTTCAACATCAATGCCAACATGCAGCCACCATCCTAACAGCACATGGAGGTAAAGGCACTGCTCCGCATGAACGTGCGGAAAACCCACTCAAAACCCCAAAGCTGGCAACATCAAGAACACCCAAAATCCCTGCACAACGGCTGCAGCAGGCGAGGTGCTTGATGTACAGTGCCACCCTCGAAGTCATGACAGCCCCACCACCATCGCAGATGAGGCACAGGGAGGGCCCTCCTAAAAAAATCCGGTACAGCTTGGCGTCCACCCAGTCAAGCTTTCTTGGCAACTCACCACAAGTCCCATTTTAATCGACCTAGATGAAATTCGAAGAAACTTCCTGGCTCTGCGTTTTTATGGTAGGTCTCCCGTGGTACGCATCGGCCAGAGCCTTCGAGTGCTCGGCACGCAACATGAGCCGTAGTGCGGCTCTTGATTCTTCTCGAAGCAGGCACCAGGCTGGAAGGTGCAACACCCTGAGGCGCAGGCTGAAAACCCTGAACCCGAAACTCTCGACTTTCAGGATTTTGGGGATTTCGGCGGTAGATTCCGCTGAGTTTCCCTGAGCAACCTTCTGGGTCTGGCTACCCTGGCTACCCCTACTCTCGGCCGGCTCTCATCCCTTTTTGCGCCTCGCTAGCCGTAGGCTGGAGGGGAGCCTTGCCAGGGCCCTTGAGGCCCTTGAATTCCAAACCCATGGCCCTCAGCGGATCCTGCATAGCCGCCATAGCCTGCTTCGTACCCCTGCGGGTAGCCAGCATAACCTAAGCTCGAAGCTACTCGAAACTCGACCCCTGCAGTTCATGCGCATCAAAGCTTCCTGCTGCAACTCTGGGGCCCTGCGGATATGCAGACTGGCTTGGATCTGCCGGAGCAGGCTCTGCGCTTTCGGCATTTGGCGAGTGGTTCCTGGCATATTCCATGAGATTAAGGTTTATGGAAGGACAAAGAGGTCTCTAGAAAGTTTTGGAGGTGCGGGGTGCTATGTTGAGTGCCTCCAAGGCTCATGTAATACCAAACCCCATAGCCCACTCCACCCGCCACGAGAAGCGTCAGCACAGTGACCGTAATGACGGGGAAGCCACCCTCCTCTTCGCTTCTGCCTTCGCTTCAATTTCTTCTGAAACCTATCACACTTTTCTGGTCTTGCAAGTTTTGGCCGCCAGGCCAATCCACTCTGTTCAAGGCAAGCATGGAGCGTCTACCCTGAAATGCGGCTTCGGCAAGCAAAAGCGAAGCCAGACCTTCCTTCGAATAAAAAAGCCTGAGCTTCTGCAAGTTCTTCACCCGAATAAAATACAAGATCGAACCTTCGTGGCAGCCCAAGCTGCTTCCCCATGCTGAACAAACGTTGGAGTCTAAAGGCAGCGCAACTGTGCCGACAGAAGCTTTCTTCGGGAAGACCTGCAAGAAGGGATCACAGCGGCAGGTATTGGTGCAAGTAGACAAGCGCTAGAAGTAGTCTTCTCTCTGGCCGTGTCGTGCATGAAGTGGAAGAAGCGCTGGGCATAACCCTCGGCAGGCTGAACGGAGACTTGGCGGCCGAAGACGCCGAGGGTGACCACGTACTCTGCCTTGGACTTGGCATCGTAGGGCCTGGCCGGGGTTTGGATTTTGAAAGCTTGGGCTGTACAGAAAGAGGGGCTGAGAGGTTGGCGATTTACGGCATGATAGGGAGGTTGCGAAGCATGGCCCGATCACCCCGGACCTGAAGCGGCAAGCTCGTGTGCCAAATGCTCCTAGTGCGAGGTTGAGCTGCGAGGCAGTTCGCGCACTCAAAAAGGCACGTTGTGCTGACCGCAACAAGACCTGGTCATGGCGCGATTTCGAGGGCAGGCAAGGCGTCACAACGACTGGTCCCAGACGAAAGACACGCGATATATTCGATTTGCTTGGTGACGGATCCCAAGAGAAGCAGCGGATCCCGTTTAACGATGAGCAAAAACAACTGCATGAGGCCCACAATCGCTCGCGTTCTGGCTCTCGATAGTCTCTCCGCAGAAAACTTGGATGAGCAGTATGTGCTGCGGTTCTCTTAGGGATTCAACATGCCATCAAGCCGATTATGAAAGCCAGATACCAGCTGTTGAGTCGGCAAACGAGCCAGGCTGGCTTGAGCAAATCAATCATGCCAAAGCAGGCGACGTGCACTTCCAGGGATTCCGTTAGTGCCGCAGTACCTCGGCTTCTGTGATCTGCGCAGCGATATTATGTGAAAGACACTGGCATTGCTGCAGGCGTGCGGCATGATGACTTGCCGAGAGCTGGCGGCTTTGGATGTCCACCACTGCATAAGATCTGTGGGACGATATTGTAGAAGTCGCCCAGCTTGTAGGCGGTCTCGCCACACCCAGCTTTAGGATGGCATACTGGGGAGATGCACCTCAGCTGATCTTTGCCGGGCTGAACACACCAGTTACGTAAGCCTGGGGGTCGTGGGGTCCATGTAGAAAAGCGGGCACAGCCCACAAGTGAAGTGAAAGTTCGCATGATGCTGTTCCGCGCAGTGCACGTCGCCGGCTGGCGCTGACTAGTACTTGCAGTAAGGCGGTAAGCTCCCTGCGATGGCTGGCCCTTGCCGTTGCAGGGAGCAAGGGCATAAACCAGCAGACCCGTGATCAAGGAATAGTCGATCAAGTTCGCTTCGCCAAGCATGGCACTGTCCTCGGCGGTCTCTAAGAAGTGATTAAAGACTTTCAGAATGTCTCAGATGGAAAAGTCCGTGCACTTCACTCCCCATACAAGGCTCAAGCTGCCGCAATTCGAATCGGAAGCCCAGCCTGTGTTCCCATACCGGGTCTCTGATTCCAAGGCCTGCAGCACCCTGTCCCGCTGGTCAGGGGAAAGCGCGATCTTCTTGTCGGCGTCCCTCCAGTCGTTGTCCTCAAAGGACTGGGGCCCCGTGATTCCCTTACTGCTCTGCTTTCGCTGAAAAGTCTCCAATTCCGTAACGCCGATCCCGAGCCCCGCTTCACCCCCTCGCGACCCTAAAAGCCCCGGCCTTCTGACCGTGGTCGTGCAGACCATTCGCACGGCCGGCGGAGGAGCCCTTGAGGTCCCAGACAATCGGGAAACTGACCTTCTGGTTCAGGGTTTCGATTTTAGCCTTGCACATCTACAATTAGCCTGCAAAAGGGGCCCCAAGGGCTTCAAGATTAGATTTGGGGCATCATTCGAGGCAAATCGGAAAGCTGCCAGGAATTACCGACATATGCTCTTAAGCACACAGGTTCCGACGAGCTGAGGACCCAAACCAGTACAGTACGGGAGAGGCTTTGCCAAAACATGCCTTTTTACTTGGCCCCTTGTAGACTTCTGATCGCCTAGAGGACACAAGGTCTGAGGCGTTTCTTCGGGCTTGGTCTGTGTGCAAACTGCAAAGCAGCACCCTTTTGTCCATGTCCTTAAACGCCCACGACTCGCACGGCTGATGCCAAATCCCGGCAGAGGGATACTCGCCAGGATGCTTCTCTGCGGGGCGATCGCAGGGCTGATATTCAACTCACCACGGACAGCTTGAAAACGATGTTGGTTAGGGGGCAGAAGCGCCCGTTTTGCAGATGTGGAACTCTTACCCTCAACCTTGCCAGCCCAAACTCCGGGACCCGAAGACCTGCAGGGTGTGCAAATTAGAGCAAGGGATTAGGATCTACTCTGCGGGCACTCCAGAACGAAGGGAGGTTGCCAGTAGGTGCTGGGAAAATTCGGATGTGTAAGGACATTGTCGGGACTCTGAAGCAAAAGAACATGGCATGATATATTGGTTCAGCCGCTCAGGATTCCAGTACATGCCGAAGCGTGTGCTGTTGGATCCCAAAGTTCAAGGTTGAGGGCTCGAGGCTTTTGGACTTCACGGTTCGTAGAATCTGTCCTCTCTCTCTCCCTGCTTTCGCGGCATCGCCCCGTCTGGGGAAGTGGGGGGAGTACGACAGGCCCGAGGCCCCAGAACCACCGAGGGCGGCACAGGAAGCCAATTGTTGGCAATAATCCAGAACTGCCCCGACCCATCCTCACATCTCTGTCATGCAAATCGCAAGTCGAAAGTCTTGCCATGTTGCCTACTACCTGCGGAATGGACATGTCTGCTCATGCTGCACACCTTCGGGCCCTAAAGCTGCGAGAGCGACAGGACGCCTGGGGGGCCAGGAGCCTCGAGCCTCCGACGGCGACCTTAAGAGCCACTGGCCACCAAAGGAATTAAGGCTATCGCCTCTCGAAACTTGTGCTGACCCCCCAGCCAGCAAAACAACAACACATGAAGCTTGGTTTGAAACTTGAAATACTGTGGCCCAGGTGGAAGGGTTTACAAAGATCGTGCCCTTGACATCAGAAGGCTCAAGCTTCCGATGCTTACTTTAGCTTTCCACCGGGGAATGTTCCATACTCTTCGTCTAGTTACGGCTTAGGGTTTATGCCGGGCGCCGTTGACGGAGGGCAGCACCTGTGCACACCCGAATGCTGTCCTCCATCAATGCGTAGAAGCGCATCATCAACGAAGTGCTCGCATGGCTCAGAATGTGCATTGTGTACCTCATTTGGATCTGGATCGAGGATATCGGGTGCCTTAATCTCAACCCTGCAGCTGGGAGGATCAACAGAGCCGACCTGCAAGCACCCTCTCCGTGTTTGAGGCTTAGACAGGCCCGTGCTAGCACCAGGAACCGCCACTTGCTCAGGTGTTTTCTATTGCTTGGTGAACCACAACATGTTTACGAGGACAACTGATGACCGTGCCACTTCTCAGAAGGCATTTCAGCAAAGGCACTTATGGATGACAGGCGTGAGGGCGTGTATGTCCCGTGAGGACATTGTCTTGATGATGTACCTTGGGGACGCACGTGCAGTTCAGAGCCGTACGTGCTGCACCTTTTATTTCTCACCTTTACCGCTGAAGCTTGAACCGGAAATCCCTTCGTTCTTATCAACTCTACTCCTACGAGGGAAAAAAGCACATGTTGGGAGTACAGTACTGCACTACTCGGAGCATCGTCAGCTCGCAACCCGAAAGAAAGAATCAGACTCAGCTGAGGCTCTGCTTGTCACTGCTAAAGAGCATCTTGGCCCCGCTCTTGCCGGTACCTTGCCTGAAGGTCGACGCTTTGGAAGGCGTGAGATTACATAGCGTTTTCCGCTTCTGCAGCAAGGTCTGGGTGTTCAGCTGGGCATCAAGGTATCTGTTGCGGGTGTACGAACAGATCTGCACCACCGTCATCATCATCATCATCACTACTATCGTCATCGTAATCGTCAGTATCATCCTCCTCCTAATCATGGAAACCCCTAACGCAGGTCCCCAAACTCCAAGGCAACGGTGGATCAGAGCATTGCCTCAAATGGGGCTCACGGTTCAGGCCGATGGATTTGTTTGTACTTCGGGGCTCGCATTCTTCCCTCGGTGTCGGCCCGGGCGCTCGGCTTGGTCTAGATCAATGTTGTTCGACGAGAGGATCTGGTCTGGAGTCGGCACCTTTGAAAGCTTCGCTTTTCGGTCGTCTCCGGTGGCTTCGGCTTTGGGGGCTGGAGGCATCCAATCACTGATTCCGTCACCCCGTTTGAACCCAGTCTCGAAGAACAGCCCAAACCCTAAATCCTTAAAATTACAACGCAATCCCGAACCTGAAGTAGCTGTCTTCTCCGTTCAGTAAATCTCGGACGCATTCTTCTGAACTCCACAACTTCCATTCCTCCATCTCAGTCCTATGCCCTTATATCTGAAATCCTGAACTCCTTCAGCGTTTGTAGCCTTGAAGACCTCCCGGATCTTCTGAAGGTGCTGGTCGCAGTGCAGCTTGTACTTCGCGCCGATTTGCTTCACGGAACCACAAAGGATCTGTGGGGCCTGAAGAAAATGAGTTGAGTGTGGGGTCTGGCTTGCATGCCTCAAGTACGAATACATCAGCGCATCCTGCTATGCAGTCATTGCCAACCATGCATAAATTTGTCGGATACCCGGCAAACCTGGAGCCCCAAACCCCCGAATCAAGAACAAGAGACCCGAAACAATTGCTGTATTCTGCCATTCAGGCCCACAACGAGTTTGCCCGAATCCTTAACGGACCTTCGGGCCAGACGGGCTGAGAGTATCATTTGGGATCCCAATCGCAGCCCAGAACACCCATTCAACAGAACAACACCACCATAAGAAGAACAGTTCAGCAAGAACAACAACAGACTTGACGATAGATCCAAAAAGTACCCAGAGCAAGGGTCCCAGACGGATTCGTTGCCCGCATCCAGGCCGCGCTGCAGCAGCGCGGGCGCGGGCGAAGGAGGCTTTGGAGCCTCGGCCGAGGCTTTTGGTTTTCGACTGGGATTTGTGCTTTGGAGGGCAGCTGAACTTTGGGGAAGCGGAAGTGACGGCTTTTCAGTCGTCTCAGCTCTTGGTGGTTGATAAATCCCAAAGTGCCAAAGAGGCTGAGCAAAGTCTTGACGTCCAATTCGTGAGGATGTCTGGGACTCCACACTCAACCTACACCGTACAGCCTGAAGTGCAACCGTCAGCTCAAAGCCTAAAGCCTCTAGATTGCAGGGCCTACGACTTGGGATTTAGAGAGTGTGACGGCGCCAAGAATAACAACGGTTTCGAGACAAAAGAAACATCAGATGGAAGTTGGCAACGGGATTGAAGAAGAGTACTCAACAACCTTCCGGTTTGGGCCTGTTGTCTGCGGTCCTTTCGCCTCTCCGCTTCCGTGTTCAGCAATCCGGACGGCCAAACTTTATCTCTCGTGACATTCGGCTGGCTACGATTTCTGCTAGAAAAATGCGGCCGCCATCAGTGTCGCTTCACGGTCGGCTGCGGCGCCCTTTCGAAGATTAGGCATGCAAGAGAGGAGATCGTGATCGCACCTGCCAGTACTGATAGTAGGCAAATGGTATTACAGGTAGCAGCGAGGGCATTAGTAGTAGTGGTGGTGAAAGCAGAAGCAGAAATCGAAGCACAAGTGGAAGTGGAAATGGAAGTAGTAGTTAGTAGATAGTAGTTAGTACTTAGTAGTTGATAGTTCGTAGTTAGTTAGTTATTAGTCATTAGTCATTAGTCATTAGTTATTAGTTATTGGTTATTGGTTATTAGTTATTAGTTATTAGTTATTAGTTATTAGTGATTAGTGATTAGTGATTAGTTATTAGTTATTAGTTATTAGTTATTAGTTATTAGTTATTAGCTATTTAGTTATTTTGTTATTAGTTATTAATTATTAGTTATTAGTTATTGGTTGTTAGTTGTTCGGTATTGGTTAGTAGTTAGTAGTTAGTAGTTAGTAGTTAATAGTTTAGTTGGTAGTTAGTAGTTAGTAGTTCTCAGTTCGAGTCCGTAGTTCGTAGTCAGTAGTCAGCAGTTCGCAGGTAGTAGTTAGCATCTAGTAGTTAGTACTTGAAGGTAGTAGTTAGCAGTCAGTGGGTAGTAGTAGTTAGTATTCAGTACTACTTAGTAAAAATTTGTAGTAGCTTAGTGCCAGTTTAGTAGTAGTTGTAGCTACTACTAGTTTGTAGCAGTTAGTCTTTAGTTAGTAGGTAGTAGTTGTTTGAGTGACAGTTTAGGAGTAGTTGGTTGTAGTTAGTGGTAGTTTGTAGTAGGAAGCAGTAGCAGGAATTGATAGTAGTTAGTAGTAGTAGTAGTAGTAGTAGTAGTAGTAGTAGTAGTGGTGGTGGTGGTGCCCACGCCCCACCCTTGAAACCTGTCGAAGCCTGAAATGTCTGAAGACAATCAAGGCCCGGAAGATCCCTGAAAATCCGAAGACCTTCAAACTCTAAACTCTTACAAATACGAGTCGAAAAGGCCAGCAGTGAAGGAAAACACAGGGGGCAAACTACGCCCCACAGTCCAACTACAAGCAAGGCGCTTCCTCATCATGCCGCAGTGAGGTGCAGGACAGTATTCTATGACCGAGCAAGGTGAGTAGCGCCAGTCGCTTTGACATGGAAAAAGCCTGGCAACCGAAGCTCAGGGCTGCGGACTTGGATGGGGGTCTCAGGCCAGGTTCCGAATTAGGGTCGCTTCCAAGGGCCTTGTCAAAAGCCCCAGCCTTGCGTCCCTACGTAACGACCGAAAGATGGAAGATTCTCCTGAACGGAAGGCCAGGGCACAAGCAAGATGCTTCATTACGAGCCCGCTGCAGCAAGTGACCTACTTCTCGAGGAGTCTGGAGTCGAGACTTAGAGCCCCAGCAGAAGCTTCAACCCCCAGGTCTTTAACATGTGTCAGCCTTATGTCCGATGCAGCCAGAGGGAACTCTTCGCAGGACTCCAAAACCTCATGTCCTCGGGGGCTCGAAAGCCAAAAAAGCATCCGGACCATCAAAACTACATCTGCTTCTCCTAGACCCTAGGGAATGGCCCGCATTTTGGGCCATCGCAAGGTCTGTCTCCCTGCATCATGAAATGTAGTTGAGTACAGGCTCTGCAGGGCCTTTCGCCTCGAGCTTCCCGAAACTGAAAACCCCAAAACCGACCCCAACACCTTCTTGGCTTTGGAAGCTGGCCTGGCCCTTTCTGCTGACGGCAGCCGGGTCGGCAGTGTCCTGGCTGAGCTGGAGTTTACTCAGTGGTTTAGCAGCGGCTTATGGTCATAAGATGTCATGACGTTCGTCCTGAAAAACTCCGGAAATAGATGGCCCGCTCACGAACTCACAACTCGGAGCCGAAGGCAAAGCCCCAATGTTCTGTGTACGTACGTCAGCAGCAGCAGCTGTTGATGTCGTTGTTGTTGCTGTTGTTGTTGCTGCTGTTGCTGCTGTTGCTGCTGTTGTTGTTGCTGTTGTTGCTGTTGCAACAGTAACAGTAGCAGCAGCAGCAGCAGCAGTAGCAGCAGCAGCCGTAGCCGTAGCCGAAGGCGTAGCAGTAGCAGTGGCAGTAGCTGTCGCAGTGACAGTAGCGTCGTCGTCGTAGTGGTGGTACTGGTACTCGTACTGAGTCGTACTGGTACTGGTAGCGGTACTGGTCGTGGTGGCGGTAGGAGCAGCAGCAGCAGCAGGAGGCGGAGGAGAGTTGTTGTGGTGGTAGTAGGAACAGGAGGAGTCGGAGCCACAATTGGGCTATGAGCAGCAGTGGGCAGCAGCAGCAGCAGCAGGAGGAGCAGCAGGAGGAGCAGCAGGAGCTGGTGGCGGCGGTGGTGGTGGTGGTAATCGTGGAAGTTGCGTAGTGGCCCTTGCTGCTGCTGCCCTTCACTCAAGAGGCCGGCCTGATCTAGGGCGAAGCTCCAGAAACTGCGGGGCCAAAACTCCCCCGTGTCTGAGCCCACATCTCGCACAAGAGTCGTGGATTACTGCAGAAATCTCGAGCTCTCAGCTTGCCAACCTTGTCTCACAGCTCAGGCCGTTCACTGGACTCAAACATGATCAGACCTGTCCCCAGGATGCTCATGCCCCAAGCTCAGACATGTCTTTGTCGCGGTTTGTGGCGGGTCAGTGCAGAGGTCCGATGTCAGGATGAGTGAAACTGGATGCATGGTGCACTAATTTTGGAGGCACCTTGCTACTCTTCGAACAAGAGTGCCAGAAAGATGTACAATTGAAGAAAATGCGGGCCATCTGTTGCAAAATCTTAATTTGTGATAGCATACTCATTCTCATAAATTCACCGTTGCCTTGAGCCAACGGGGCTAAGCTTGCTAAAGAAGCGCATGCGTACTTCCCCTTAGAAACCATCCCTGCCCTTACTCGAAAACTCGCCTGGCCTAGTTTCGGACAGGCACGAACAACTCAAAAGATGCGTCCTCTGTACGCCTTTGGGGCAAGGACTTGCTGTGGGTTTCGCCCATCAGACCCCTTGTCTGAAACTGCCCCCAGACAGCTCGATGCAGGTCTGCCTCGGGGAGCAAAAAAACATCATCGAAATCCGTACAAGTCAGACTCAAGTACTTTCCATGATCGTCGATGGCGTTCGTTACATCTAGGTGGAAGCTGATGCTTTGCAGAAGCATCGAGGCCAACCATGTGCTCTTGCTTGATCAAATAGCTTACACACCTTTTTGATACGCTTTCATGTAGTCTGACTGTCCCATGTCCTGTCAGAACGTCTCTGGTGCATGCAGGCTTTGCTCAGGTCTGGAACCATTCACGGAGCAGCCTGGGCACAAAGGAGGCTTGAAATCTTGCCTTCATCCTGGGACATGTCCAGTGATTACGAGACTGGCAGCGACCAGCAGTTCGGGGCGCACACATACTCGGTGCATGCCGAGGAGTAAATGCAGAGCAAGACTGTCCAAGTTCAATCGTTGCAGCCCGGCGGCCACGCAGACGCTTTTGCTTTTTCTTTTGAATTTGTGTCCGTGGACAGTCCTTGGTTAGGGAACGGGCTGCAGGCCGGGTGCTTTGGATGGCTCCAGTTTCGACCTGGGGAGGGTCCGTATTTGAGCCCTTCTCTTCCTAATCACGGACCCAGATCGAACATCGAATGCAGCCGTCCCTAGGCCCTCCGAACGAACTCTTGTGTCTTGCCCTCCTCTGGCTTAGCTACAAGCGTGCCTCCTTGCTACAGTGCAGCACTGCACAGCAAGCCTGCGAGCCACAACCCAAGGGTTCAGGAAGTCGATGCTTTAAGTTTGCTGGTCAGAAACCATCGAAGCGCCTTTGAAAAACGCCCAGAAAGCTTAGGAGCTTTGAGGCGCCAAAAGGATACCAGACTCTGAAGCCCATCAGAGTGTCTCACTGACCGCCATCCAAGGTGGCGTCCGCTTCGTCCTCCTCCAATTGTCTAAGGCGTTGGGGGCGCTTCATTGCGGCTTGAGGGTTTAGGGTTTAAGCAAAGTTTCACGGGTGTGCTCGAAAGTTTCCAAGTGTGGTGAGACTCGACACACTCGAGAGACCAGTCCAAGCAGGGCGGTGCTTTCATAGGTTCGACCACTACAAGTAAAAGCTTTGATGGGTCTAGTTCAGGAAATAGAAACCCAGCACAGCTGAGGGTTTCAGCGCGGTAGTGCTCTAGCATAGCTGACGGCTAGCCGTCAAAGCTCTTGAAGAATGCGGGCCTATTTGCATGCGAGCACTCGGCACTCGGCACATGACCTTGCAAGCGGACAAGCCTGGCAGAAAGATCCGGAAAGGAAACAAAAGACACGCTGTCCGATGTCAACAAGAGTCGCGGGGGCCCACCCTCCACCCCGACGCCCCAACTTGCAAAGCCCAAGCCGGGTCCTTTGCTCGCTTGAGGGCATCTTGCACATCTGCCAAAGAGATCATGGGAGGCGCGGTCATGGCGGCCCCATCCTCATTGGCTTCCTTGGACTTTTCGAAACTCTTCTTGAGGTCTGCATTCCTCAGTGGTGGAAACCAGATGGCCAGGTTGGGAATTTGGCTCTGGCGCCCGGTGGCAGGGAAGTCTGAAAAAATCCATGGCTCAGTTGTCTCACAATCTCCTCCTCCGGCACACCCTGGTCCTGCAGGAATCCCCACACATAATCTCAGCATTCACGCCTACAAACCCCTCCCCACCTCCAAAACTTGGAACTCTGCGACAGACTGTCACCGTTCCAACCTTAGACATCCTTAGACCCTGAAAGTGTTCCTCATAAGACTCTAAGACCCCTGAAGGAGGTTCCAGCCTGGAGAGGGTGTGGGTTCAGACTTGCAGGGAACACATGCTGTCAAGCCCGGGCCAAAGCAACGAACATGGAATGTATCAATCTTGTCCTCCCTTCCTTAAATCTCTGTGTGTGTTCGTACACATGCACACACGGATACATGCCTGTGTCAGACCAGCAACGACACAAATGAAAATGCATGTGCACATGTGTTTGCTTTACACGTGCCGGTTTCGTTGGGTTGACGAGCGGTTCTTTGATGTTCTTTGCTTACAGATGCTCATCCACGTCTGGGCATATGCTAAGGTCGTATTCATGTTGTGCCGGAATAGAAAGGAATAGGTCTGCACATTTACCCAAATACCAATATCTACACATATGCTTACACATACAAACGTGCAATGGAAGGGCATTTATCATGCTGTCGCATCATGCACATAATACAAGACAAACATACATAGCTACAAAGAAGCATGCGAGGTGCGTCCGTGCCTGCACGTAGGCAGACAGGCAGACAGACTGACAGACATACAGCAGGTAAGACATGCAAGCACGACAGCTCACTGCATGTGCAAAAGAAGGTATGTCAATACACATAATCATTTATGCATGCAAACACTGGGGGAAGTGTGTGCGGGAGAGTGGCTTCCGTCCGCACCTTGTGCACATGTGTGCACACACTCACCGCCCTTTATTGTCGAAAGAAAGTGCCGTACGAGGCCGTCTTCAGACCTGTGTCCCACAGGATATAAGGCCACCAGAATTTAGGGGTAAGGGGATACAGTACGCTAAGGATTCGGGCCGACTGTTTGGCCCCAAACCCCAGGTCCTTCATGAGTTTGGCCCGGGCTAGGAGCTCCTTGTGCTCAACGTGCACCACGTCCCGGATCTTTGGCTTGCCTGAGAGTCAGGGTCAAAGTCTTCCTGAAGACTAAACTTTGGCGGTCCAAACACTCGAAGGAAGGGAGTCTGAGGCTTCTATGAACTCAATGGCTTCTTGGGGGTGCAGCATTCTCATCCACAAGATGCAACGCACCAAAACCAAAACCTAACACGCAATGTGGGCCTTTGCCATACAGCGGCACTGAATAAAGACTTCGAACCCTACAACCCTCAAGATCTACGACCTTAAAGCCTTAACGAGCTAAGGACATTCGGCGTAACAGTGGTCAGGGGTCAAACGAAGTTTAAGTCTCAAGCCCCTTCTTGGGCCACAGATGCTTGGGGCCAAAAGGACGCACTCTTCGTCGACCTCTTCCTGGCGGATAAATTTGTACAGAAGAGGACACTATGGGAACCTATCGGTTGCAAGGTTTTCTATCGGTTGCATGGTTTTCGGAAGTCCTACGGCGTTCTCTTCGGATTCGGGAGCATGTAAGAGGCGCAAGTCTCCCTGCCAGATGACAAGTTCCAAATAGGCTTTCTGGGTTCGACAAGGCTTTGGTGGCCCAAGGGGGTTTTGGGGCGTGCAGGCTCGTTCTGGGAGGGACAGGCATTCGTGCGTTCTGTGGCTTTCACAGGACTACTGCAGCCTCTGTACTTGCGGAAAGGTTGTGAAGCGAAGGCTTCAGCTCGAGCAAGGCTCACACATGTGGATTCACGAAAGCTACCAGGAAGTTGTGTATGGCACTGCACTCAGCATCCAGACCTGTCAGGCCTGACACAGTTCTGCTTTAGAACTGCTTCCAGTTTGCCTGGGGCCACTAGAACGCTGCGACGTTTTATGAATGGCAGCAGCACCAAGTAAGTTGTAAGTCGGAAGTGCGTCACAACAACCCCTTGCGGCTTGGTTGTCGCCTCTCATAACGACGCTCCCACTGCGCGTTCCTGTTCTTTGCTGCTTTGATTAACACGGTAATTCTTATTCGTAGCCCTATTGTTATTCTTCTTGCTGGTGGTGGTGGTGGCTGAGGGCCGTGGCTCTTGATGCGTAGGGCGTAGGGCCTTCTTGTG
>BGNK01000175.1:0-107405 GCA_003297005.1 Symbiodinium sp. clade A Y106
CCAACCCCACTCAGCCCTAACCGGCCCTACTCGGCCCCACGCGGCCCCACCACTTGGCCTATCCTTGCTTAGTCTTAGAGTAAGGTAAAAGAAGCCCAATGTATGCCCCACTCAGCCCTAACCGGCCCTACTCGGCCTCACTCGGCCCGAACCGGCCCCACGTGGCCCCACTTGGCCTATCCTTGTAGCCAGGACCTAGTCTTAGAGTAATTAAATGGAATCCCAATGCCTGCCCAACTCCCCAACCCCACTCAGCCCTAACCGGCCCTACTCGGCCTTTCTCGGCCCCACTCGGCACGAACCGGCCCCACGCGCCCCACTTGGCCTATCCTGGTAGCCAGGTAGCCAAGGCCTAGTCTTAGAGTAATTTAATTGAACTCGGCCCTANTACTCGGCCTTTCTCGGCCCCACTCGGCACGAACCGGCCCCACGCGCCCCACTTGGCCTATCCTGGTAGCCAGGTAGCCAAGGCCTAGTCTTAGAGTAATTTAATTGAACTCGGCCCTATCCTGTAGCCAGGGCCTAGTCTTAGAGTAATTTAATTGAATCCCAATGCATGCCCAACCCACTCAGCCCTAACCGGCCCTACTCGGCCCCACTCGGCCCGAACGGGCCCCACGCGGCCCCACTTGGCCTATCCTTCTTGGTCTTAGAGTAAATAATTGAATCCCAATGCATGCCCAACCCCTCCCCACCAGCCCTAACCGGCCCTACTCGGCCCCATTCGGCCCTACTCGGCCCCACTCGGCCCGAACCGGCCCCACGCGGCCCCACTTGGCCTATCCTTGTACATCTTAGAGTGATTTAATTGAATCCCAATACCCCTTCCCAACCCCACTCAGCCCTAACCGGCCCTATTCGGCCCACTCGGCCGGAACCGGCCTGACGCGGCCCCACTTGGCCTATCCTTGTCTAGTCTTTGGGTAAGATAAATGAAACCCACTGCCTGCCCAACCCCTCCCCAACCCCACTCAGCCCTAACCGTGGGGGCCCCACTTGGCCTATCCTTGTAGCCAAGGCCTAGTCTTAGCGAAATTTAGTTGAATTCCCCAACCCCACTCACCCCTAACGGGCCCTACTGGGCCCTACTCGGCCCCGGCCCCACGCGCCCCGCTTGGCCTATCAGGGCCTGGTCTCAGAGTTGAATCCCAATGCATGCCCAACCCCTCCCCAACCCTAACCGGCCCTACTCGGCCCCACTTCGCCCGAACCAGCCCTGACTCGGCCCCACTCGACCCCGAACCGGCCCCACGCGGCCCCACTTGGCCTATCCTTGTAGCCACTTGGCCTTTAGTTGTCTCCAACCCCACTCAGCCCTACTCGGCTTACTAAGCCCAAACCGGCCCTACGCGGGTCCACTTGGCCTATCCTCGTAGCCAGGGCCTAGTCTTAGAGTAATTTAATTGAATCCCAATGCATGCCCAACCCCTCCCCAACCCCACTCAGCCCTAACGGGCCCTACTCGGCCCTACTCGGCCCCACTCGGCCCGAACCGTTGCTTGGGGTCATTTAAGGGTTCAGCTTCTTCCTGCGCAGAGCGACACTGCGGGTCTCTCTGCCTCCGTCTTCCTTTCGGTTTTGGGNTTGCTTGGGGTCATTTAAGGGTTCAGCTTCTTCCTGCGCAGAGCGACACTGCGGGTCTCTCTGCCTCCGTCTTCCTTTCGGTTTTGGGGTCGGCGGCATTGGCGGCAGCCATTAAATATTATGAGCCATGGCCCGACTGTTCAGCTGACAGGTAGCAGTGGGTCAGGTCAGAACAAGAAGACGATCAGCGAAGACAGCCAAGGTTGAACATCACGATCTCCAAGGCACTCCCCTGTAGAGCTGTCGCGTGGACTTCGGCAGCTTCTCCATCGCTGCGATGAACAGCCTGCTGTTTGCAAGACGATCTCTGCTGCATCACGCTGCAAACTCCGTTGAGCATTTTGGAGAGCGAGACAGCCGCAGAAACCTCCCCCCCGAGAGGTCCTGAGATAGAGGAAATACTGTTTGGTCTCCTTTCGCTCAGGATCGCGCCTTGGGCTGACCACGGATAAGAGCCATGAGAAGCCACTTGACTATGTATCGAATGCAGCCGTGGTTCAGTGCTGCATTTAGCGCCTCCCGCACTGTCAGAAAGCTGATGGATGCTGGGGAATCGTGACATTCGACAGTCTGCGCTTCGCTGGCTCGAGAGGTGGCTCTGAAGCTGGCAGCAAGGTATATCCCTGCAGCTGTATGCAGCAGCAGCCTTGTAAAGGTGGTTGGTGGTGTACAAATGCAGGGCGGCGGCTTCGTCGACAGTCAGTCCTGCTCCTGGTTCCAACATGGATCGCAGATGTGAAGTAGCAGACCTAGTAGACAACATCACTGGCCGAGAATCTGGTCATTTTGCCCGCTTTAACCACCGACTCCTCAAAGCAACTTGGCACAGGATGGGACTTGACGAGCGAAGTCGCAGAAAGGCGAAAAAGATCAGCAAAGTTGCCTTTCCGGCTACAATTTTGTTGAAGGGCTTGCACGTGGAAGGCAGGTCGAGCAGCGGCTGCGACGCAACTCCGAGGATGTCTTCCTTGCGGCTAGGCTTGAAGAGGAAACCAATGGACCTATGGGCGCAGGTAGAGCTTCAGACTTGGTTTCCAAACACAGGCTTGAATGACATTCTACACAACATGGAATCACAGATTGCACAGGCTCTGTGTCTTGAACATCTCTCGCGAGGTTTCAGCCGGATAGTCACGCCCGTGCACTGAACAGACGGAAAACTGTTTCTGACAGTTGCAGGTCCAAGTGGCGAGGTCATCAGCACGGCTGTCCAGGCCTGGAGACTGACGGAAGCGATCCATCGCATCGAGCAACAGCTTCTACTGGGTCCATTGGATCGAGGCCGCTGCCGTCCTTCAGGCGTTCTAGGTACATCCTCGGCTGCAACGAAGAAGCTGCTGCTTCAAGCTTCGCTTGCACACGATCGCCCTTGCAAGGCTTTCCAAGCAGTCCGAGTTTCCTGTGCAGCTCCTGAGTTTCAGCCACAAAGGCTCCCATCTCGGCAGCATGCTCATCGATCCCCAATGCAGCCTGCAGGACTCGGCAAGAGCACGTCTTCCAGCCTTGTAGCCCTCCAGACGGGGAGCTGATCGCCCAAGGCCTTCCAAGTCTTGTTGGGGAGCCAGTCGATCGGCTTCCCAAGCTTCAGCTCGCCTATGGCCTGCGAAGGCCGTCATGCAGTTGCAATCGTTCGAATGCAAAGATGTGGGAAGCCTTGTTGATGTTGTCAAATATATTCGGCGCGTCGCAGAAGGCGTCTGCCATTGCCGCTGGATTCTTGTGCTCGATATGTCTCACCTTAACCTTGGTAGATGACGTGATGCAGTTGGTCGAGATGGGCGCGCAGGTATGAATTGGTCAGGATATTCCTTACCAGGTGAGCGAGGGTTGAGCATTTGCTGGTGCTGTGAGTTAAGACTATTTTGTTCGCGAGGCACAAACTGTCACGAACAGCCTAGCGCGCAGCATGTCTACTGTCGCATAAGCACTGAAGACCCACTGTAGGGGACCGTTGAAGAAAGCCTGAGGACATCATAATTCCGTTCCAGTTCCATCCTGCAGTTCTCTACAATCCGCTCAAGCTGAACACTATGCCTACGGGTTGGTCCCCGGCGAGCAGCTTTCGGGTACTTCGCAAAAGAGCACTTGTCGAGAAATCGCTTGGTCTTCAAGCTTTCCGCGCCCCACCAAGCCTCATTTCGAGACTACGTTCAATCGGGAAACTTATGGCATGTTGCTTGTGTTGCCGAGCAGCAAAGATTATGGGCCGATCATTCTTCTGGCAGTCTTCCAGAATGGCATTGACAACGGCTTCCATGACTGGCTGCCAGAAAAGCAGATGCTCCTTTCACAGGGCATGAAACAGCTCAGCGTCGGCCAGCACTTTGGAAACTCCGTGTGCTGTCTGTGTCACCACCGACCAGAGCGCCTCCACAACTTCACCGGCACGAGTGCCCTCTACGGGCTTGATCGTGCAGGCGGCATTCATCAGAAGAACACCTTGTGCAAGTATTGCCTGAGATTCCAAACATGATGGTGAACACTTCACGCAGAGCTCTTGCAGAATACAAACTCTAAGCATGCTGAAGCGCTTGAAACCACTCGGGGGGACCAACAATTCCTCAGCCACTTTGATGATTTCAGCTGTGCTCAGCTGCAGAAACTGGGACTAAACACGTTCTTGGTTCTAAGATGACGTCCCTCTTTGGCCAGAAGCTTTCGCAAGTCTGGCACTTTGGTCGCTTTGGCAATCTTGAACTTGGACATTGCCGCTGCTTTGATTAGGCAACCTGGCCAAACTTCAATGAAGAGATGGCGAAATGGATTCTGAAAGCCCCTCAAGGCAAAAGTCAATTTCCACTGCGGTGTTAATGTGCGTCAAAGGCACGCATCGTGACCACAGACCCGAACTTTTTCGACTCCCATGAAGTAATTGAATTATCGAAGTGTGCAATCCCGGTTGCAGATTCTATCCGAGGGTATGGTGACTGGCCCAAGGACACCACTCGCCATCCAGCCGGCAGATTCGGCTTTAGTGCTTGAAAAGTCAGTTCTCGGACTGGGATGATGCCCTTGTCCCGGCTGGGACCAATAAAGCTTGCAGCATCACTCAAACTTTGCAGGACAGGTTTCAAGATCTTCAACCAGGTGCCACCATGACCCATCCCAGCACATACAGGTGCAAGCTGCAAAGGGTCTGAAGCGTCGGATTGATCTTCGAGTTTCTGCTTCTTTGCAGGAGCCATGGGGGCGAGGTCCCCTGCACCCGCTGGGCCAGGCCGCTTCTTGGGCGCACAGTCTGTGCTCGCGGTCGCGCTGGTAGCCTTCGCCTTAGCAGAGCGCTTTGCCTCAGCTTTGGCCTTGGGACCTCGCTTGGGAGCCGCTGAAACTTCCTCCTTTGGGGGCCTAGGCCCTTTCTTCGGTGCCGGTGCGGCTGGTGCCGCTGTTTCCGTCGCCTCAATGGCCTTACCTCGTGTATCCAGCTTTCCATCTACCACGCGGCCCCAGGTTGAGGGTGAATTGCCAGACTTGTCAGGCATAAACCAGGTGATCTTCACTCCGGCGCTGGCCTTCTTCGCCCACTCTGAGCTTTTCTTCTTGTTCTGCTCCATGGCTTGGAGGTCAGGCAACTTGAGCGATCTGCAGCCG
The DNA here is from genome assembly GCA_003297005.1 of Symbiodinium sp. clade A Y106. NCBI lineage: Eukaryota > Dinophyceae > Suessiales > Symbiodiniaceae > Symbiodinium > Symbiodinium sp. clade A. Next base: position 5,173 of record BGNK01000175.1, read on the forward strand.
TTTTTCGCAGTCGCCACCTTATAAGTTTTACCACTAGCAAGTGTCACCGACGACTTGCCGCCATGCAAGGCTGCATGAGCAGCCAGCGCATCTTCTTCGGAGATTGGCATCGTATCTAAGGCACGGAGCAGGGCTTGCCTTTGGCAAGGGCTCGAGGCTGACAGCTTCAGGATCCATGCAACGTCATGCAAGCCGAACCGAAAGCTCCGAAATTCAGCACGGAACCTCCTAAATTCAGCACACTTTATGCAGCGCTGGGCGGGCGTGGTACTTGTACACGACTAGCTCGGCACAGCCGCTCGATGTTTCGCCTCCCGATGCTTCTCTTCGATTTCTTCGATTTGTACCTATGTCCTCTCATCGAGCACCACAGTCAGCGGATATCGAGAATTGGTGGTCTGGCAGGACATGTAGCCATCATCGAAATCGAAGTTAACCACGACGCCTTGCTGCCCTTCATAATCGGACTCGTCATCAATAATCTCAACGCGATCACCTGGATAGAAATCCTGTGAAGTCTCGACGTAATCCTCGTTGTACACCTGGCGCCAACGAGCGCGTTCTTTCTCGTGAAAAGCTGCAACGTCTTCGGGATTGCGCTTCACAACGCGAACATCGTTGATCCCGAACCATTCCTTCTTCCCCGCTTGCACCGACGTGAAGGAGGGCCGCCTGTCAGACGAGTATGGCCACCTCCCTGAGCGGGAGCCGGAGAACGTGCTCCGTGTACTCCGGCTCCGCTGAGCCACAAAGGCTTCCTGAGCGCCTTCCTCTATCTCAGAGGTCGAGAACCTCCCCGCGAGCACCGACACCGAGGCGATCAGAAGTATAGCTCTGGACCGTCTCGCCCGGCTGGACACAAGTCCATTCTCGGAGAGCCCTGTCGGCATGACGCTGGCCGGATAGCCTTTGCACCACCGAGGAAACGGTCTTCGAGAAAACCGAGGTGTTCTACAGCAGGGGTTGATGCCATCCTATACATTGGTACTAGGGTGGCTTGGGCTCTTGCAGTTGCTTCCAGGACCTTATTCATCTGGCGGGCGCATTTGTTTAGGAGTCTTTGCAGCGGTGTCCTTGGCTAGCCAACCCAAAGCAGTGTGTGCAAAAAAAGCAGGACCATGCTCCCATCTCCCATTCATTGACTGACCACAGCTGTTCTGACATGCTTTTTTCCTCCGCAACCACGACTTCCGGTGTTCAGCCTTGGGCTGTGCACCCAATCTTTCTTGAATCTGTGGTTGCTCAAGCTGTACAATAGATCGGCGTACTCAGCAGGCCTCCTCTATCCTCCTCTGGGTGCTGGTCGAGTGGAACAACGGTCAAGCATGGGGATGTCAAGAGGGTAGCCGCTGGTAGCCGCGGAAACCCGCAGGCCGACATCAAGTGATCAGAGGCCACTGGATGCTGAGCGGTAGATGCCCGCGGTGGCCGCAGCACTTCCTGTTTTCAGGAAGAGCCTCGTCTTCGCAAGCCTTGAACGACTATCCGGAGCAAAGCCTAGCGAAGCGAGAAGCGGCAACTGTTACTTTGAGCTGTGTTAAAAGCAGACAAGCACCCGGCAGAATGTGAGCCATTTTCCGAATCAGCCGCATGAGAAGTCCGTTTGAAGGATGAAGTTCCGCAAACACTTTTTGCCGGTGCAGGGCCTCAGGGCCTCAGCCTGAGCATGGTATCCATATGTTACAATCCGTCTGTGCCTGGCACACTTCCAAACGCACCGCTGGCGCTGTCTGCCTGGGCTTTGGCAGTATCCAACTTGACTTCATCGACGAAGTTCATGGAAGTTGTGTTAGCGGCTGCACATGCTCTCATTTACACGATTCAGCATTAGGCATGAGTCTCCTGCACCCGTCCGAAGCCTGATTGAGGCCAGCACATGGTCCTCCTTCGCTGACAATCCTGAGCAAGAGCAGGTGAAGATACAGACAGAAAGATTCAGAAGACCCCAAGCTGTGACCATACCGGGCGCCAGTCTGCGTAGCAGCCAGCTGAATCGACGAGAGCTTGGCCTTTTTGCATGTCAGGGCTCGCATTGGCTTGGCACTTCGGTAGGGCTGAGTACCAAGCGATGGAGGCGACCCCGGGCGTTCACTCTGAGCCTTCGAGACACTGCGATCATGCTCTCAGACTGTTGCAAGCCGCTCAGATCTCAGAATGCAGGCGCTGGATGTCTGCAGGACTCACGCTCGAGGCTCCGGCGATGGGAGTCGCTCCCGAGTAGCCTTTCAGACTGGCAAGCAGGGGCTGCGCTTTGCGGGGAAGGCCGGGAAGGCTTCGGCCGGCGAGTTCCCCTCCGAGGGCAGCTGGCGGCTTCCGCTCACTTCGGGGCCGTGTAAGAATCCTTGAGCTCTGATCGTCCTTCTGTGGATTTTTGCATCGGTTTGGTGGCAAGTTTAGTTTGTCGAAAGCATCACCCGCCAATTTGGGGATTCGAGGCAAGATTCCTTGGTTTCGGATTGCGACACATTCCCCGTGACTTGCAAACCAGTGCCTGTGGGCAAACTCCCAACTCGGTGAATCACCGCCGGCTGGGCTTAGTCTCGGAGCAGAGTGGCTGAGCTGAGCGTGGCTTCTCTACCAAAGTCCCGCATAATCTCCGCCATCCCATACCCTGCTCCCTCCTTACAAGTACTGGCTTTGGGCGCAGGACTAACCCGGCATTCTCCTTCACTTGCCCTATCCGCCTGACTCGGAAGATGTCTGTGTCATCTTCGACTTGCACCCACTGCCCACGGCTACAGGGGAGCCTTCAGCAAGATCCGCGTGCATCGCCTTGCTCTCGCTTGAAGTGCAGCTTGTCGAAGTTGCCTGCGCGATTTCTCCTCTCCAGGCTGTCAGTTGTGACAATGCCCGAGCCCGAGCCTCCGTCTCTTCGTCAGGCTCCGCCGTGCCGACGGCAGCAAGCTTTTCCCAATCACCGGCCTCGATTCAAGAAGGATCCAAGCCAACGTACTCGCGCAATCAGGAGGAGCAAACACCTCCCCACCGACATACTCCCGACGATTCCATGAGAAACCCAAGGACATGCCTCGTTCGCATGAAAGAGCTCCTCTTCCAGCATGACGATCATATCAAGGCTTGTCTGGACTGCCGGATCGACAGCGTGTGCCGCATATCGAAGCTTGGAAACCTTTTCAGTTGCTTTGGTGCGACTGAGTGCCACGAGGTCATCAGTTGCTAGTCGAATGGCAAACGGTGTCCGCTTTCGGTCTGGACGATCGCCGGTTACAGGACCGGCTACGAAAGCAAAAGTCAGGACACGCAGCTGTCCCCCTCCAATGCACACCACGAAAGTGGGTTGGTGGAGAACTGGGTCCAGGCCGCATCCGGAAACGAGCTGCATGCCAGGGCTGACCGAAATATTGACTGCGCACTCTAACGCAAGCTTTTGAAGGGCTCCTTCTTCGATCTTGTGCCGCTTGAGGTAGTCTGGATCCGGCGTGTCGTCGTCGAAATCGCTCGGTACGCCCAGTGTCCCGCGGCGGTGGAGAAAGGGCACAGCGACGCCGTTGTTGTCAAGGCCATAGCCTTCGTCCAGCAGTTCTTGACAGATGGAGCTTGCCAGTGCGTCCAAAGCAGCTTCACAAGAAGCGGCGCTAACTTGGCCAATAGACTGATGCTGTGGGCGCACGGGATACAAGCGTCTTCGGCCGAGCACCAGTATACTTCCACCCTGCATCGTTCTGCCCAAATCTCTCAAGCGCTCTAGCCGCTCAGTTTCAGAAGAAGGCAGGGACACTTCAACCTCAAGGCGTCAAAAGATGATACCTAGCAACATGACGAAAGCTTCAGGCTTATCATCCAACGACCACACCTCGGTCTGCACATGTACCTGTTCATTCTTAATTAACTATTCCTTTTCCTGATATTCGAATCGTTTTGGCAACCCCGACCACGCCCTCGGGGCGCTCATGAAGGCCTGGTGGAAGTGGCGGCAAGCCTCCTCGCCAAATGCGGCCCTCACCGATCTTGCTCATTGCGCTCACCAGCAGCTCCTTTGACGTCAAGGCCGTGGCGGCCAACTTGTGACCCAAGCGCCGAGTGCCCGCAGCCCAGTTGACCCGGGAGGCCTCCAAGCCCGGAGCTTCGCAGTTAGGGCCAGATCGAGCGACCACGGCCCGCATGCTGCTTTTCATGCTCTTGGGGTACTCGAGGCTCGAAGAAAGCTTCCATCCCTCCATCTGCAAGAGGGGTGCGATCGTACTGCGATGTCTCCCGAACAGGATGTCACTTGAGCAACTCTTGCATCCCGCCTTTTGCTAGTGCCTGATCTGTTTGAGAAACTGTTCTTCCAGTTCATGTTTCATACGAGTATCTTTAACCGGGGGTGAGCCGGTGAGCCAGAGTCAACTTGCATCCCCTTCGTCTATCGCGCATGAGGCGATCTGACACAGACCTCTTGGGCTGTAGGAAGCATTGTGGCGCAACTCAACTTTTTCTTCGGCGGCGTCCTCGTGAAACAAGTTGGGCGCAATCAAGTCCTTCGTTGGAAATTTAACTCAATTGCCGATCACTTTTTTGTACTTCTTGGTCAGAAGGCACGACTCCACAACAGTGATTCCCCAATCCTGACAAAAAATCAGCAGTTATCTGATCCTTGCTTGGCTGACTAAACTTGCATCGCTTTCTCTCCTTCCCGCTGTTGTGCCCGGCTCCATTAACTCCGGCTCTTTCTTTGGCCTTTGAGCGAAAAGACTGCATCCTTACTACCGTCTTGAGACCGGTGAATGCTGCCCTCCTGCCTGCTCCTCATTCAAGCAGCCTAGGATGCCGTAAATAACCTCAAGTAGTATTGAGCCAACATTCTGAGAATGCTGCTGGACAAACGTCCTGGGAAGCGGAACTGGGACTTTGTAGTCCAGGTTCAGTCTCATGATGCCCTGAGTAACGGCCTCCACGCCGAATCACCATGCGGTCATGACCCCGTTTTGAAGCCTGAAGAATCTGAAGAGCACCTCGCTGATGTACTCGAAATGCATTGTGCCGCCCTTTATGAGGCAGCCGATGCCTTGCTGACACCGGCGGTGCTCTTGAGCCGCTCAACGAGTGAGATAGGGTATGTTGTGGCCGAGCACTAGCTGAGTACGATCTGGTGGGAGGTACTTCCGAGCCCCTGGTGTTGTTGGTGAATGACTCGCACTACAAGAATGGTCCTCTTCAATGTACCGAATGCAAGTCTACCACTGGACAGGTTGGGGGGGTGGCACAGGCAGGACAACTCATTGACGGCACCCTGGAAATTCATCCAAGCTGCAGATGATTCCGTCAAACCGACCAGAATCCAAAAGTACCTGCATGCGCTCGGCATTAACACAGGCTACGACTGACCGATGCCGTGCAACTGCAGAATGCAGAATGTAGCGATAATGAGCCCTTAAGCGAAGGCCTGGGCAGCCTGAGGAATTTCATAAGATCCGGCCTCGGCTGTGGTCCCGTGCGATGCTTTCGCAAGAGACTTGTCGTTTGGAGCATGGGAGCCCGGCGACATGTTCGATGGTAATGTCAGTGACCTCGTCTGAATTCTGTGAAGCTTCACTTGGGCAAGTCTACAGATGCAAGATTGGAAGCGACATGGCCACATTTACACTGGCCATAAGGCGTGTCTTGGCTACGAGCGTTGCAAGACTTCAGGGCTTCGACAGCCCCGGCAACCAAGTTGTCCTGCAGGGAGGGAAATATGCAAGAGGAAAGCAATCTCTGATGCTCTGAGGCTCCGTCACACACTATTGAGTTCCATCTTGCGCTCACGATTCCGATTCGAAGCCCTGCGCCATCATGGGTCGGCAGATCCTCAGAGCTTAGCAATCTGGCCAGCCTGTGCCAAAAACGAGGGCAACTAGGGTAACTCGGGGCTAGGCCAGGCCACGGATCGTCTGGGCACTGTCAGGGTTTGGAGCCTCGACGGCCCGGCAAGCTGTGCTTGAGACTCCTCCTAGGGTCCTAGTGGACCGGCGGACCGGACTAGGTGCTCAGCATTCTCGATTTTCCGTTTGGTCGCCATGCGGCGGAATCGAAGGACACCCCTTCGATTAGTGTGGGGACAAGCGCCTGATATGGCTGGCTCAGGAGCCAAGATCGCAAGCCGAGATTTTGACCAAGTTACACCGACGAGATTCACAGAAACTTCGACCACAAGCCTGCAGCCGAAGCCTGGAATAAAGCAAGCAAGAGTTAGGCACACCCTCACTGCTCTTGACGGCGCGCTTTTCCTTCGGGACTGCATCATTTACTTCTTCTGCCAGAATTTCGGCATCGCTTGTCGACGGCGGTTTCTCCGGAAGCTTTTGCATTAGGTACCTGGACGCGAGACGCCAAGGCAGAGTACCTGCCGCAAAGCATGCCATTGACATCCAGCTGAGTGGTTCGCAAGTGCATCAATTGAGCCAGCTCCTGCGGCGTGGCTGCATTGATTGAAAAGACAAACATGTCAGAAATATCCATGTCCTGCGTTGCTCGCCGCAGCAGTTGGGACTCGCATGTCCCACCTGGCGATCCACAGCGATTCCAAACTCTCATTGAGGCGCATACTGAGGATGGTACCCGACTGTGCTTGCAGCAGCCACCTGTTCAGCCTCGAACGACATGATCGACGTTAAGTCTACATCTGTGAAACACGCTCCGAGACCAGGGGTCCAACTCTACAATACGTCGATCTGCCTGCCTCACTTCCTCAGTCCGCCATCGATCACAAATTTTGAAGGCATTTTGACATATTTCGGTCCACTGACATTTTATGGGCAGAGATTCGCAAAGCTACGCTCCTTGTGGGGACTGGCTGCTCCTGTTAAAGGATCCTACAGTCATCTGGTCCCAAACCAAACCTGTCGCTTCCCCTCCCAGCCGCTGCGGCCAGCTTGTGGAGACGTTGAACCTGGGCACTCCCCACAGCCCTCCGGCCAGGTTCGAACGCTCTTCTGATGTGTGCTCGCTCCCCTCCTCATCTCAGGCAAAGCCGTAAAAGCCCCGCACTGCATCTTCGCCGGCGATGCCTCGGTTTGCTGCGCGGCACGTAGGCACATCTGGGACAACACACTTAATGCAAAGGCCCTGGTGCAGGCAGCGTCCCTTTTGAGTGCTTTTGCGGCTCTTGCGGTGTCATTCACGTCGCGGATTGTCCTGATGCTTCGATCCCAGTGCCATGGACATCCAGCCCGCAATGAATAGGAGACCCCCTATCGGCGTGATGGGTCCTAAAAGTTTTCGCAAACCATGACCTTTCGGAAGCAGGACCAAGCCGTAGATACTTCCACTAAAACAGAGGCAGCCGGCAGTAAACAGCTTCGGCGCAGAGCTGCCCCTGCGAAGAGCCGCAGCAACACCCACCATGACGGCATGAATCATCTGATACCAGGCAGCTGTCTTCCATGACTCCAGAAGGTCAGGATCGGTGACGTACTTCTTCAGCCCGTGTGCACCAAATGCACCCATGGCAACACCAACAGCACCGAGCATGCCGCTGACAGCCTGCAAACATCGGCAGACTCTTGAAAATCTTAGAATCTTGGAGCTACTTTGAATTTGTTTCCGAACTCCGATAAACGAACGCACTTGGTTCGGTCAAGGGGCCGTCCAGTCCATGGCTTCAGCGCAATCAGACTCAGACCTGCCTGGTCGACCTAGTCAAGACCTTGAGCCACGTCGGTCCGTGAGCTGCTGGGCCATGCACTGCTGCAGTTGAAAAACAGCGCGATGCACAGGGTGGATGGCAATTTCATGCAATTTCCGACCATCAAACTTGCTTCGTCTTCTGTCCTTTCCGGGTATCGGGTGGACTCTAAGCCGCGGGCTGGAAAGCTGGGACTCCTCGTCCAAAAGGCGCTGCAGCAAGCCTTGGGGTAGGACTTTGCTGGCGAAGCAGCGCCCATCAAGCTATCTCTTGAGATCGCCGCCTTCAAACGCTGACACCATCGCGCGATCTCTTCGCGCACTGCCTGAAGCTCAGCTCAGTGGAGTTTAATTAGACAGTGTGTGCATGAGCGACCGTCGTGGTGTGAGGGAGGCGCAGGGGCACTCTTCAAGGCAGGACTTGCTCTTCACCCGTGAGACAAGTTTAATCCAGACAGCGCCGATTCGTGCCATTTATTCTAAGGTTCGTGCCATCCAGGTCCATCAAAGCTGCGACCTGTGTCCGCGATAATCCCACTCGGCACTTCAACATGAAGGCAGCCTGCTGTCAGCCTCTGTCTGCCAACTCAGCCCAGCACGGATGCATTGTCCGTACGAGAATAAATGGTTTCCAAGCCCCTGCAGGGCTTTGCATGCCCTGCTAGAACACATCTGACATGCAAGAGCAGCGTCTCATGTAGATTTGCGAAATACACCAGCCCGCGTCCTCTGGATGACTCTGTCGCGGAAGGAGCGCACCTGCCTCCCGCTAAGAAAGTAGAACATGGCAGTCCTAAGCCGGTTCTGCAGTTGTCATTCAGAACCCAACATGATCAGCGTAAGCATGTATCAGCATGTTGATTCTCCTTAACCTGAGAAGGGCACCACAGATCATCCACCAGAAAGCATGCGGCATCGCCTTTCACAAAGCACCTTCGCATGTGCGATCTACGCCACCAAGCTGCACGAACCTGAAGACAAGCAGATCCGAGCCTGTGAAAATCAATAATGCGCCGCAAAGTTGTGCTGTCCAGCTGCAAGGCGACGATATCGGCGCCCTGTGGCACCATGAGCCCGCCTCGGCAGACGGACAAACACCAGACCAGACCAGACCGACAGACAGACCCCCCGCTGGTTGTCCTCTGAGCTAGCTCACGGAAGAAGTAGGCGAAGAAAGAGCTGATGTAGTCACATCCAAGGCTTTGCTGGATCTGGCACAACTCGCCTGACACAACTCACGTTTTCTTCCATGTGTCAGGTGCAGAAATCCAAAATATATGGCTGCAGCCTCAACTTCCCAGATGCGTCTCTGAAGCCGTTTCTCTTAAGTACTTCAGCCCTGATGTGGAAGAGATGCCTAGTGCTGACGGTAGGTAAGCATGGTCATCGTCGAGCAACATCAGCATGTCGCCAGGGATTGCCCTCAGAGTCTGTGATAAAGACAGCAGGTGACTGCCAGCAAGAAGCCAAAGGCAAAGAGCATTCTGAGGCTTTCACCTGCCAATCGATCTTTGAAACCAGTCAGCTGCCCCAAGTAATTTGGTGCCAGGTCCTGCATCCTCTTCCAACCAGTTGACCTGTACAACAGGAGCATGTCTGGTAAGCCTCCCAAACCTCTCTGATCTCGCTGCTCCTCCCCTGTGCCTCCATCCATGGATGCTTTGCCATGAGGCAGGTCACGTGATCCGGTAGCTCATACTTGCGGCCTCGCATGAGGCGAGGCCAAGCGAGGCCATTCTGACAAAGGCTTGCTTTTAAGTCCTTGCCGTGCAGTCATTACAGTCGGAGCTGCTACGCATGCGGCATGCAGAATTTAGCCAACACCTCTATTACAGCAGGACATGGCTGAGCCTTCGCGCGCCGACAGCCGCGGCAATGAAAGAACGAGCCGATCCGGTCGCCTAGACCTCAATGTGATCTCTCAACATCACTTGAAGACACCCGGTAGTGTCGCACTGGCGCAGATGGGTGAAGCGCTGGCTGGCTATAGACTCCAGCGCTGGCCCAATTCCTGAAGGACGCAGGCCGGCGGCGAAATCTAAAGAGCAGTCGAAACTACTCTCACAGTACTGGAAATTAGATTCACGGACGGCTCCCTCAATCGTAAGGCCCTTGACATAAGCTTCGAGCATTGAAGATAGAATGTCAAGCATGTCAGAAAATCACATCAGCAATTGCAGCACCAAAAAGCTGAGAAGGGCCTTCCAAACGCGACGGCAAGGACGTCATGCCAACAATTAGCAGCGGAGCCCTGGCAAAAAGCCCAAAATGACATGTTCTCCGTTGAGAAGGGCTTCGAGGGGCCGAGTCGAGCAATGTTTGTGAGCCTGCAGGTCTCGGGCATTGGACTCGGCATCGCCTCGGGGCGGCGCCGCTATAGAAACCACTTAAAATTAACCCTGTTGACAGAAGAGATCAGACTCCTTCCGTTGTTAGCCTTAACCCCTTAACCCATCTCGAGTAGTGGGAGGCGTGCGACGGAAGAGCGACCCCGGCGTCGTGTCGCCCACGCCTCATGCGAGCAAGCCCATCAGCCCTGCCATGCTCTGCAGAACGTGCCTTGCTTCTGTGATCAAGGCGTGTCGCAACGGTGCTGCCGCAAATGTTTTGCCGTCGTCTGAGCTTCGGAATGGAAGTATGTCAGGACACGTCTCGTTGTCTCGCAATTCAATGGAGACCCGCGACTTGCCTGAAGTCTTCCTGTTCCACATCTGCTTAGGGCTTAGGGAGTTGCCCCACCGGACTTCGAGGATTGGCTTGGACGAGGTTCTTCAGCACGCCGACTTGCTACAAGTACGAGTACACAATAGAAGGATTGCTTCGGTGCATTGCTTACTATCTAAAGCACCAGGAATTCTGGAGTGTATGCGACCTGTAAGGCTTGGTTCCAATATAGAGTAGGCATTTGAAGCATGAAGTGTGCTCCCGCATGTTGCAAAATCATATAGATGCAACACAAAATTGAGAGGCAACGAGACCGTCCCGTGTGGCTGGAAACTAGCTCTTCGTGTTTCCAGTATACTCGGTAACGCTGCTGCGATAGGCAGCTTAGGTTTCAAACCTTCCGCTTATGTACAGGTTGTGATTCGACGCACTTTTGGCATCATCTTTTGCCAGAAAGCGATCGCTGTCCATTCGAAGCGAGAAAGATTCCTCGCCTCGGCCGTCAGAAGCAGATGATGCAGCGGCCTGTTTTGGACTCGGAGCGACCGCGACCGAGGCGGGGACCGATGGTGTTCGAGCGTCCCGCCGCCTGGAGAGCGCCTCGGAGCGGACTCCGACTCGTGCACTGAGGGACTGAGGGAGACTTCTGCTCAAAGCTTGCGACTCCATGGCTCTTTACGTCTCAAGCAGGGCACTTTCGGTGAAGGAGTGCCGCCTCTTCTGCTCAGCTTGCTCCCTATAAGCTTCGTAAAGGTCTGGACAAACAAAGTAAACTCTTCTCGCTTTCTCCGTCGCAAGGGTGGCGCCAAACCTTGAAAAGCTTGCCAAGATAGCACTGCACAAGGAAAAACTGACAACACCAAATGAACTGAAACAGCTAGACATGTTCTGCGTGCCGATGCGATGCCTCTTTGCGGGAAGCGGAGCCTGGCATAAAGGACGACAGTCAGTCACGTCCCCGTGCTTCCAAGCAATTTCAGCTGCCTGATTGCTCAAATGCTCGAGCGCTTCTTTGCTTTCGGTGTCTTCAATGTCATCGCCCAGCAAGGAGTCACCTGCGAGTTCGACTCGTGACACTGCGCGCACCCGAATGCAGCTGCTCGATCCTGCTCGCATCGCAAGCACTGATGGTCGCTGGAAGCTGTCCAGACTAAAGCGTGCTGATAAGTTCTTCTGATGATTTCCGCTGCCTGCCTTATCCACAAACATTCTCGGAAACACAGATCATAGAAGCATGTTCTGTTGACAGGTTCTGTTGCCAGAAATCCGCACACGGGTGGCTAGAACGTGAGATAGTGTGAGAGGAACTTCGAACACGATGAGATAAGGATGTAACCACTCGCCCTCCGGCAAGGCATTTTCGGCTGGTTTTCTACCAAAAATGGAATGGCTTGAGGTATTTGGTGACATATGTCGAGTCCAGGCTGACACCGAACAGTGTGAGAAAAAGGCTCGTGGCGGCATGCAATGGCTTCCAAGTGGCTGCTCACGACCTTCATTTTTTCTGGCGCCCCCCGCATTAAGACGGCGATGTGAATGGACGTATCCCGCTGTTGGAGAATACGTACTTACAACAAATTTCGGAAACAACAGATGTTCAAAAACAAGAACATCAAAATGCTGTAAACATAGTATTTCAAAATACTGCACATTATGCAATCTCGCAACAACATCACCTCGCCTTGAGTAATTTTCCAGGCTGAGGGGATTCGGGGGGTCAGGATAATTCTGTCACGGGGGTTGGGAGGGTTTGGCCAGATGTTCGGGCCACCTCGGTGCTGCTTCTTTCGTGGCTTTCCGGAAAGCTCTGCTTACGAAGCGCTTTTGTTTTTCGAACACTCTGCATGCCGATTCCCTCAAGGTTTGCTAAGCCCCCATTCTCGGCACGAAAAGGAGGGTTTGCTGAACCTGCATACTCGGCTCGAAAATGGGTTTGTTTCAGACCCCTTTCTCGGCTTGGCAGTTTACTAACCCCCCCAAATTCGGGTCGAAAACGAGGGGTTTGGCCAACGCACGACCTCGGTTCGAAAAGGAGGGTTCTTAAGTTGTGCTCCTGTTGGACTCAGACGACGCATAGAAAAGATCTTGTAATGTGCCAAAATCTGATGCAGGACTTCCAACCTGTCGGCCCGACTCGGAAAAAGAACATATACAATTCAAAGGACACTTTGGGACAACCAGGAAAATTAGGAATACTTGGACAAACCCAACATTAACAAAGCACACCAACGAATCCACAAACTTCCACATATTTGTGCACTTTTTTCCTGATTTCTTTGTCACAGATGCATGTCCAATGGACACGCTGCACGACATTTTCGCTGCTAGCCTCCTGTTCGGACTTGGCTGTGTGTTCGGCCCGAGTTTTGCTCGATTCCGGAAAAGGGAGGAAAACCAGGCGGACAAGAGCCTAGAGTAACTCATGATGGATGCTGCTTGGATAGGAAGTCTTTGCATTCTTATGCCAGGTTGCGAATCTTTTTCATGTTTTCGATCGTTTTCAGAATTCGCCTCGGCCCCGGCCGAAGCGGTCAGAGGTTCCTATACGGATTCCATCTATTCCCCACCTCTTAATCCCCTCCCCAGTAACACCGCCCCTCCAAACCTGGCCGCCTGACCCCCGCCCCCCTCCTCTGTGTGAACCTCGGGATCATCCCCAAGGTCCCCACGGTGAAATTTCGTTTCCTCTAATGGATTTGGGCTGGCCGAGGCGGACGCGGACGACGCGAAGCGTTTAAAAAGTCTTCTTCGAATTATTTGGTGACTTTGCTAATTTATGCTAATGTCGCATGCTGCGTGTCCGGCGACTGAGGCAACCGCTCTCTGAAGAAAACCCTTAAGATTCTAGAAGATTTATTGGGAAATGCCGGAGCCAGGCAACGCAATCACATGTCTGAAAACATGACCCCCCCCCCCCCTCTGCAAGCAAGGCATTCAGGGGGTCTGCCACCCCGATTGTGGCGGGGTCCGCGAGGCATTCTTTCGGAGGCGAGATGGCTTGATTACTTTCCACGGTTTCCCAAGATTACAAACTCCTCAATGCTGCAGCGCTGGCCGCAGTGTTTGCATGAAGGTCGAAACAAGAAATTGAAGGCACGCTGGCATAGTCGTGGTCCCTCCGAATCCTCCAAGATTGCCTTTCCCTGAATTTACCTTTTCGTATATCCACGCATGGTGCGGTGCATTTGGTTGAGTTCGAGCAATGGTGATGTCAGCGATTTCAGCTACTTGGCCAATGGAAGCTGTCTGCCTCCGGGAGTCAGCGACGACGGCAGGGAGAGGTAGATCAAAGCACTGATGCAAAGGCAACAGGCTGAAATGGTGTATGGCAGGCCTCAGAAACGACTCAGAACTTTTCTTTCAGCAAGCTCACATGTGAAAAGATAGCCCTGGACTGCTGCAATCGGTGTCTTGCGAAGTATCCAACTTAGACAAGTGTCCACGAGATGTCTCATAGGTGCCACCACCCACCAGTGGTCCCAAGGAAAAGCCGAGATTCAAGAGACCCCGCTGCATTCCGTAGACGGCCGCCTTCAATGTGCTTGCCGTTGACTGCACGACTTCTAGCGTTCAACACTGCATTGCATCTATTGCGTGCCATTCTATCGCCAGCAACCTATGACGATGTAAACACGGAAGCGCTCGAGTTCTCTTCCCTGTCCTCAATAGTCTTCTTTCCAAGGAAAGTTGGCTCGTTCTGAACTGCGAAGATGCTAAACCGTGGGAATCAGGTTTCACGCCGTCGCAATGTTGTGGAGACGATTTAGCTTAGCTTGTCAAATTTCAGTATCGCAGTAGACTCTTGGACGATGGAGCCCGCCTGTTGCTTCTCTGGCACAAGGGTGTTGACAAGGCTCGCTTTACTGGTCACTTCGACCAAGGTGGCAAAGCAGCCGAAGAGAACGGCATAAAGATAAGGAGTCCACCATGCCCTGGACAATGTCATTAGCACCTTTCTATTCCATGCTGGCTCGGCTGCTCAACGACTGTCGGCATCTCTCTGCTGCCAAGTGGCCATGACACCAGCTGTGCTGATGGTAAACACAACGCAAGTCAGCTTCGCAGGTAGCAGCTTGCCCATATACGTTGCCAGGCTTCCCCACAGCAGGCTAGATGCGGAACAAGTCATCATGAACTGCGCTTGCTGCTCCGGGGCAAAACCATATTGGTCATGCAGGAAGAAAGCCTCGGGACCATCACTGACGGCCTTAGTGAGAGATGTGAGAGCGTGTCAGGAGCAACTTAGGAGGGCCGCAGCGGCTAAGGAAGCTGCGAGGGAGAAGCCATCCTTGGCTCCAAAATGCTCCAACCCTGACCCTTCTCCCTTCTCTCACAAAGCGCGGGAAATTAGGATGCAAGCTGAGTTGCGATGAAACAAGCCAGCATTAGAAGCTTTGTTGGCCCGTGCAGAAAGTTAGAACCTCAATCTATGTGCTTGCTGAACAGCATGGTGCTGAACTGTACTCAGCCTCCTGCTGACAACAGAAATTTTGCGGCGAGGCGAATCAGCTGGTGTTTGCACTGATGGCCGTGCCGCCTGGTCCATAACAACAATGAGATCTGCACTTTCGTTTGTTTCGCATGCCTGTTTGGCACTAAGATGCACCTGGCACAACGCGTGCTCCAACTAAGGATGGGATCGCATGTGCAAAGGCAAGTGCGGACGTACGCTCCTGCGACTCGTGCCCGCCCACTTCCGTGCACGTCTTTGTGCCCATCCGTGCCCCTGCAAACTTTCGGAGCTCTGCTAGGTTTGCAATTGACGCTCCCATTATTCGGGTTTCCGCAAGCCGAAAGTCGCCAGCGCCGGTCGATTTGTTTGGCCAATCGTCAGCACGGCGTGCAATGCTTCAACCGGAGCACCACGCTGGAACATGACTTTCTTGTGCATAAGCAGGTCAAGGAATGTCATCTTTAAGCGCCATGGCAGCTGATTGCAGCTTGCATGTGCATGTGACAAAAAAACCGAGTGTGTGTATACAAAAGAAATGGCTGCCTTGCCTTGACAGTCTTTGGACAAGTGAAGAATTTGACACCTCGGAAGGGTCGCAGCGACGGGCAGACGTTTTGGACCGCTGCCTGTTCGCAATTATTTTGGGCACATGATCCGCCAGGCCTATGATGAAGTTGAGCACGCACAGCCCTGAGATGGCATAGCAAAGGTGCTCGAACTCGAAGTGGCTCTCAAATCTTTTCCGCTCGTAGGGTTCCACCATGCCACCTATAGCCGGCCCCAGAAGGCACCCGGCGGCCTGTAGTCTCGCCTGCAAGTTCACCCAGTAGGCGCGGTCGGACTTCCAGGTCAAGTCCGCCATGTACGCCACTTCGGCTGCCATTGTCCCGCTCACGAAACCTAGAGCACCTCTGGCCAGCAAGAGTTGGAAAATGGTGCTTGCGTTGGCCATCAGCAGATACCTGCGGCTGTAATTCAGAGAGGATCTTGCCAGACAGCCCAAATTCCTCTACACCCACCCTTGTCTATTTGTTAGTATGGCCAAGAAGGCAAACACATCGCTAGCATGCGCATCTGCATTTACCAGTGTCCTCACTTCATGTACATGCCCCTGCGCATGCAGCTACACCAGCAGTCCTAGACTCACGCACACGCAATCGCGAACACCTGCGAAGTCATAAACAAGTACCTTTGTGCTCAAGTGTGCAGATGCACAGCATATAGTGTCAAGGGTAGGAAGACAGAGAAATTGAGAGACAAACAATTTAACAAGGCCTAGTCGAACGACGGATGAGTGGACAGGTAGATGAACGACAGGAGCACAGAGTTGCAGGCTGGATTTACAGTTTAGACCACATCTCGGAAAAACGGTTGTTGGTCGTGTCGATGCTTTCCTTCCATAATGGCTGAGGCACACAACTGAAGTAGCAGCCAAGCCCCCTAGCAGAATCGGCCGACGCCCAATGCGATCTGACAGCACTCCCAAGAGCGGTGAGCTCAGCATCTGGGTTGCGGCGTAAGCAGAGGAAATCATTGCGTAGTGAAATGCGTGGCAGCCCTTTGCCATGGCAAAGTAAGGCAGTGCAGGTGCCAAAATCCACTGTCCACCTTGGTGCACTGCTCCGGTGAGTGCAAACACGGACTCCCATGCCTTGAACAAGCGAATAAGCCCGGCCCCAACTCATCAAAGCTGCAGGCCCATATAAAGGAAGAGCATATCAGTGTCCCGAGCTCGATTTGAGCTGCTCGATTGTTTCGAGACTGAGGCTTCAGGGCAGACTTCAAAGGTGTGGCCGGCGCCATGGCCAACGCATCCAGCGCTAAGAAGCGGCTTCTTCGATTTCTTTAGCTGAGTTCTGACTTCGGCCGAGCTGTCGTTCGAACTTCGGCCCTCGAGGCCGGCGGTTGCGGGCGTTGCGGGTCTCTTTGGGCACTCTTTTCTCAGGACTCCCCCTCGTGTACCCGGCACTTTACTGCAGCAGTGCGTAGTGCGTTGTGCTTGTCGATCCGCTGGCTGAAACCTAACCTGGTGTCCGTCAAACGCTGCAAAAGCCGTGCGAATCTGCTGCTCCATGTAAACATCCTCGTCTCCAGAACATGTTGCGGCAGTGCAGGCCTGCCGGCGCCTCGATGTGTAGATGGAAGACACCTGAAACTTTCACAAAGCTTTCGTACTCCAGCCGAGGCACGACTGTGCTCAGGACTGCGCGTAACTTACATGGCAGCGCTTGCGATTGTTTTGTACGACAATCATGAACTAAGCTGGCACCTGTGTATGTGAATCTATACCAGATGGCGCTACTCAAACACCCGGCCCAGGTTGCGAGAATCATGCTGGCATGCTTAATCGTTCTGTGGCGTTCTACAACGATTATCGGATCTTATCTCAGTGACTGCTAGTGTGCGCACTGTGCTGATCCTGCTCCGCTGCTCAACTGATATGGCAGTTTCCACATGCAAAGAAGCAAAGGCGGGTCAACGAATCTGAAAGAAGCACAAGCGTAGCTAATCGTAGCTACCCACATGACCGTCCATCTGCTTCTACATATCGGCCCTCCCCCGCCCTCCCAACCACGTGCATGCAGCCCATTCTTCTTCACCCAGTCTCTCGACGTCGGCGACGGGATGTGTCTTCAGACGGGCTGTGATTGGGCCTTTTCCAGTCGCAGGAATAAGACTAATGCCCATCTGGAGCCACATGATATAGGCTTTGCTTGGTGCCAGATTTTGGTGTCCAAGAAGATACAGTCGCCGGCGTCCATGGTGTAGACAAGCTCTTGCTTTGGCTTGCCATCCCACACATGCAGGGCACCTCCTTCGAAAGGCTCATCTGTCGGAAGAGCCAAGATTACGGAGCCATCCACATTGGCACCATCCTCATCGCAGGATGCTGACAAAGAGGACATGATGCTGCAAAGACCAAGACTAGCAGATCACTGCACCAGTACCAAACAGCTACAAACAGTCGTGTTCCAGCTGTCGGATCTTCTGGTCAGCTGAACTTCCGGTGTCAATGGAACAGGCAAACATGAGATGCACGCAGGGAAAGTCTAGATTTTTGCAGGTTTCACGAACTAGTTGATATCAGAAGATGCCAAGCAAGCGTCGATGTGCTTCTGCAGCTCTTCTTCTCCATGCACTGCACGATATCTGGTCACGAAGGCATTCATCACTCCAAACTTCTTACTTCCAAGTCTGTAGCCCTTCAGCTGACAATACCAGTCCTCAAACATGTTTACACATTCGGACATGACGGAGCCGAGACATCGAAGCATTGGCTCGTGGGGCAGAATCTTCGGCTTCCAGTTCTCCATGACGACCAGGTAGCAAGAAATTCGCCACTGATCTCCGTATCTGGAATTCCTCCCATAGTCAAGCGGCTGCTGAACGTAGCTGGCCTTGATGTCCGGGAAGAGATTTGCCAAGCGCTTAGGGTCGACTGCAGACTTTTTTAGCTCGTGCGCAAAGGTGCGGCCCCGCTCCGCACCTGAATTTGCCTTCTGAACTGCGTCATCCCTCAAAACGCTTACGAGTACCTTCGCATCCTGAAGCAATTGGCCGCTTGGTTCAAAGCCACGCTGAGTCAAGTACCTCGCGAAATGCAGCCGATCGTATACGAGTCATGAGAAGTTATGTATTATGTATCACTCTTCGTTCTGTCGAGACTCTTTGCTAGATTTCGCTGGCTGAAGCTGGTGGACCGTGCATCAGAAACGACCATGCAGACGGCTTTGCTGAGATCTTGCAGCTGGCGGAACAGAGCAGCGATTTCTCTCTCTTCCGCAGCGGCCGACCGCTTCCGCCAAAGAAGCAAAATCCAGGCGAAGCCTGGAGACGCAAATGGGAGGAATGTGGGTCGGCACCGAGATTTTTTTGCTGTTCGCATCAGATTCTTCGGTCGTTGTTGGCACTTGTCTCCCGTTCTCCGATATGCTTGATGGTGTCTGTGCCATGTAGCTTCAAGCTAAGCCTTTTGATCCGGGGATCTTGGGGACAAACAGTATAGGGGAATCCCAAGTACACCCCTTCACCCACTTTGGCGCCAAACCTGCACGTCTGGATTCGGATCTTAAACATTCTTAAACCAGTGACAAGCACTACCGTCCAACTGCGAGGGGAAAGCGAGCGATGCTCGCACATTGGCGCCTTGTAAGAATACGCGGCTGCTGCAGTGATGAGAATTACAGCTACTGCCTGCGAGACTCGAGTGCGAAGAGTCGCCGCTCGTTTAGCTTTATGTGGGAGATACACTCTCGGCTGAACGTGAACGATGTGAGTCAGGAGGTGAATGAATTCAGCAATCGGCCTGCAGTAAGTGCTGCCGTCGTGACGAGCAGGGGCAAGGGACGAACATGGCTTCGGTGATTAGACATCATTGTGTGAACTGTGGACATGATCTACCTTTAGAGCCTTGCAATTGACTATCTACCACAAGCATGAAGAAAGCCGTATGATGTCGCATCAACTTGGCACACTGCAGCCAAGACTGACGTGTTGTCAGCAGCTGCTTTCCTTGAACCCCTCGGCTTCGGTTCGGTTGTCCGCTAGCGATGGTTGGATATCCGTCCACAAGCTTCCTGCCAAGCATGGCTTGTCAGCGCTTTCGGCTTGTCTCTGCCATGAGAACAGCCACATTTACCTTGGCATCCGCACGGGAACGCCTCTGATCGTTGTTGAGTCTGTTGTCCATGTCTTGCTGGATTGGACATCACTGGACCCCGGACATGTCTGGGGTTGGTGACCTCTGGCATCAAACTTCAGCCAAGTCTTCCGAGCTTCAGTAGTTGTCATGTCTTCAAATCATTGCAGCATTGCAACTATCCAAACGTAAGGCTGGACTTTGGGGGGCAAGCAGGCCTCGATGGGCTGTGTGCAAACAGGTGAGCCCAGTGCCAAACTGTCGAGTGCGTGAATGTGCCAAAATGGACCTGCAAAGGCCTCCGGCGGCGAAAGCACGCGCTTCACGTGCAAAGGTGGTGAACACGTTGATGTAAGTTGGCCAAGGCTGCTGACAAGGTTGCGTGGTCCTCCACAAGTCTTTATCGAGCCCACTCCTGCTGCAGGCGTGCGTTACCCGTTTCAGAAACCACCTGGACAAGGCTTGAGAAAGGAAGCTCGATCGAAGGAACCTTCGCGAACCGCTCTAAGAGTTCTCCTGCCCTTTGGTTCCTCTTTGCTCCGGCCTCCAGCGGAGAAAACCGCCCTTCCAGAGCAGCTTTGGCTCAGCGGGTCTGGGTGTCCGCCGCCGCTATTTCAAGGAGGGTGGCAGCACTTTTAGCGCTTCTACCGGAAGAGAAAGATTCCCCGCTTCCGTGCTGAGCACAAGCTGATCGACTTGATCATCCAAAGACTTCGCTGTGAAGTGCACCTCGCTCTCAAGTAAGGAACTAGCAAGACATTCAATATTGTACCATGTTGTGGCAAAGCAAAGGTTGGAGACCATTGCAAGCACGTCCATGATAGTGCACTGCAAGACTACATCGTTTCTTTGCTGTCGTTCGTTTGAAGATGTAAGTCTAGCTTCAGACAGATGCGAATGCACGGCAAAAGATGAGGCCCACGTCAGCAAGCAAACAAAAACGCAAAGCAAACCTATCGTTTTACTTATTACGTCAGAAAATAAAACTGAGCCGGCAAAGGAACAGGAAGTGCACAGGAAGGCGCAAAAGAGCAAGAGACAACACGACTGTATTCTAGGGGTTTGGGGACGCTTCGTAGGCCGATGCGCCCATCGGCAGTCGAAGTGAGGGCTCCCCAACGACAAGTGGTGCAAACTTGGGTGGGGCCCCCGGCAGCACTTGGTTGGCCGCTCAATTTTTTTGTCAGAGCCCTTGCCCGAAAATTGCACTGCAATCCTCCCATCTCCGGTGGCCCAGCCGAAGTCCATTATTCCGGAGCTCGTTTTATCGCAGTTGGATTGTGGACCAGTTTGGGTGTCCATGGTTTCGCTCCATTTAATCTTGCTGTCGCTCGTATTCTGCAGTATTTGTGTGCCATTTTTGGTATTTCCAACCTGTCTGCCCTGGGCAAGTATTCCCTTACAAAGCTCTTTTAACTTGCAATCTGGACTGCTCTTGTTGGAAGGTCTATGTGGGGCATGAAGGCATGTTGGGTATTTTTTACGTTTGTGCTGTATCTCATGCTTTCATGCTGCTGCCGGGTGGCGACCAGATAAGCAGATAAACCTGGTGGAATGCTTCCAGATGCTGTTCCAGGCAGTCGCCTAGTAGCTGCATCGAAGCGGATCGGGTCGCTGGAGAACGCCCGGTTGGTGCAGGGCATCACTCCTTGTCTGACATGTAAGGAACCGCGATGTGCCTGATAAAGCATGGAGCTCTAGAACTCAAGCTGACTTCGTCCAGATTCGCGGGCACAATGCTTTGCCCGACCTGATCACAGCATTGCTTCAACGAAGTCCAAACCACGGGGCCTGGAGGCGCAGACATGTTGCGAATCTCGATCCTCACGTCATAGGTTTGTCCGACTCGGCAGCCTCTGAAAGAGCACATTCGAGAACCGAAACACCAAGCTCTGACAAGAACTGCCTTGAAAGACTGCAGCTTCCGGAATCAGCTCGAGGGGTGCCTTGGCATCAAGTTTGTGCGCGGCTGCAAGTCGTCATGCTCAAGCTCAGGTCCTTGCAGGCCTCGCGCTTTTGATTTTGCCGCCGATCTGCTGACCAAGCCCTGGCCAAAAACCGTCTTGTCATGTCTTTGCCTGAATCCTCAGAACTCAACTTCGCAGGAGACCTGTCTGAACAGGCTGTTCGGATGGATAACCTGCTGGCTGGAGATCGTGAGAGCCTTCCTCAGACATTCATGCAAAATGCACATTTGCAGCTTCTATGCACGAGGCTCTGTCGAATATTTGGAAGCAATTCGGCGCTTCCCGCCTGTTTCTCTGCCTCGATGTGGGCAACCAGTCCCGCAGCACATAGTGTTTTGGAGTCCAGCTGCTTGTCCCGAAGGTTTCTGTGCACCTCGTTTGACACTCTTGGAGACGTCAGCTCTCAACCGATTCATCTGACGATGCTTTCAACATGCAGTAGCATCCGGTCGCGCAAACGGCAAACGGCAGCCAAGCGACAGCCTCCAGCTGGAAGCTGTCTTCAGCTAGCTTCGCCTAAGGTGTCCCGCAGGGTGTATCAGCATACGCATCAGCTTTCGAGACAGGCAGGTCAAGTGGCAACAACTGCAGCTATTTGTGCATCCTCATCCTCGCCATCCTCACCACCTGGCTACAATGGCCAGCATTCCACAGAAAGCTCGCAAAAGGCTTGACGAACGTGATGGTGTTCATGTAGGGCCCTGGCTGGTCGCAGTTCTCACGCATGGCTCCAGCTGGCCGAATGCATCCTTATCACTGTCACTGTAAGATACTGTAAGATCACTGTGCCATGCCGCTATGCTGTGCTGCCCCTGGCCTCGAGCAGGCTGCGAACGCACTGACTTCGAGCCATTGGGCTGCGAAGGCCCAATATAAGGAGTGAAGGCACTTGGTGCTAGGCACGAACCAAAGCATTCCACAACCTTTCCTGTCATTTTACAGCCGCTTGTGTTGCTCGAAGCTTTCGAGGCTGGACCGACCGGCGGTTCTGTTGCTCTTGGCAAAGCTTGCTATTAGGCCGGGGAATCGGAGACGTCGCCTTCTTTGTCGTTCTTGAGCGCTGAGCTTCTCGTCCTCTTGGCCGGCACTCCCAGGGCCCCCTGGAGTCATCGTCATTGATCTCAGACTCCAAGACCTCAAAGCCAGTCGTAGATCCTCTTTGTGATGGCATCAGGATGCGACCGTCCACAAGAAGAACTGTTGAGCAGGGTTCCAAGACACGGCGGCCGTCATGACCCTTTCATTTTGCAGCTTGGAAAGCTGCTGTCGGTCGTCTGACTTGGGCTGATAGCTAATGACCTTAACTAGGAGCAACATGCGTGCACGACGTTAAGACAAGCAGATTTGTTGCCGGTCTCCCGCAGTTCAGAACTCCAAGCCACAGACGGTCGAGCCTGGAGGCATTGCTGAAACCTTGCATTCAGCTTTTGACACCGTGACGAATTCAGATCTAATCCAGTGTCCGAGTCAAGAAGCATCGACCAGACAAAAAACATGACTGCCTGCAACCGGGATGCCGCCCTGAGAAGCATGTTTTCACGTACCTCTGGCGGCCACAGCGCATCATTTAGCCACAGCACCCCCGTGGTCGATAAGTCTGCTTTCGTGGCATCTCCGCACACGAAGCCGATGTCAACGGACTCCACAACTCTCGAAAGGTCTGCTGCCAGGCTCTTCGAATCAGCTACCAAACACTGCAACAGCTCATATCCGGTACAGTTGAAGCCCAGAGCTGTGGCTGCAAAAAGGCATTGGTAACCAATTGCGCTTCCTCCCACCGTGTATTGTAGGCCGGATGCAACGTAGCCTGGTATGGCGCGGCTCAACGCGCTGTCAGCCATGACTGACAGCCAAGTCTCAAACCACGTTGTGCCATAAGCACAGGCCACACTTCCTGACCCAAGCTCAAGGCATTCGTTCCAGCGTCGCAAGGCCCACTCTGTCGAATTCTCCAAGCTCCGCACTCCTTCAATAGAAACGCTCAAATGTCTGCTACGGTCGTTATCCTAAGCCGAAGTCCGAAGACCGAAACTGACCCTCAACTCCATCACAGCCATTCACAGCCCGTAACGTGCTACTTGTATCCCACTCCTCGAAGGATCGGAATCAATTGGTGCAAGCCCTCTGGTGGATTCTCCGTCACGGCACTTGCAAGCCTTCTGATAACGCTCGCCTCTGCTTCACTATTTAAGTCAAGAGCTGCAGCCACATACCTTGAGGCAAATTCCTCTTCTTGCAGCAGCCTGCTCTGCAGGAGTCTATTGCTGTCCAGCTGTGTCATAGACAGCCGGAAGGGCCAAATTCCCTTCGCCGTGGCCAACTCGACTCGACGCGCTGCCAAGACCTTTGCCTCTTCAACTTTGCCTCTCAGACTGAGCACGCCGCTGAGACTATAGTAGGCTCCGTCATAGTCTGGATCCAGTTTCAAAGCTGCCCAAAAGCTGCTTTCTGCCTCTTCCCAGCTTTGCTGAAGCATTTGAACTATACCCAAATTTCCGTAAGCTGCAGCATGTTCTGGGTCCAAGTCTATAGCTTGTTGGTAGCTTGCAGCAGCACTTGTGAGGTCCCCACTCAGCTTGTGAACAACTCCAAGCTGAGTGCATATCCCTGCATCTGCTGGGCTCAGAGCCAATGCAGTCTCCAGCGATCCCCTGGCATCGGCAAGCTTTCCAAGTTGTCGCTGCACGATTCCGAGCTTCGTGTGCGCAGATTCCAGGCGCGGGTCCAGAGCCAAAGCATTGCGATAGCCCATCTCTGCTTGCAACAGGTTGCCGTCTTGCGCCATCATCTCAGCCAGCTCCATGTGGAGGAGTTTGTCCGTAGGGTCAATTTCAAGCAGGCTCTGCAGACCTTCCGCAGCTTCAGCGAAGTCTGCATGCTTGCGTAGAAACTTGGCAAAGTATTGTCGAACTGGAATGTGCCCCGGAGCCAAACGAACAGCTTTCAAGTATTCTGCTTTTGCTCCGGACCAGTTGCCACGTGCCTCTTCCACTAAACCCAGACTGAACTGGGCAGGAGCATTTTTGGGTGTGATAGCAAGAGCGCTTCGGAAATGGTCGGCGGCTTCCTCGAAACGCTGCCTCTGCTGCAACAAGTTGGCCAACTTGAGGTGTGGCTTCGCAGTGGCATCCAAGGACAAGGCTGCTCGAAAGATCTCCTCGGCCTCCTGAAAGCTCTTCGAGTCCTGAGCGCTCTCGCCTTTGCGCTGCAAGGCCTCGCCTAGGTTCAGCGTCGAAGCGAGGTGGCCGGGGTTCAGACGAACAGCTTCTCGATAGCTTGGAATCGCAGATTCCAGTTGCCCTTCCCGTTCTAAGACGATACCCAGGCTGTAATGGGCTGCCGACATCTTTGGATCCAGTTGGATCGCTCGGCGGTAGCTATCGACTGCTTGGCCGAGGTCTTCGAGCTGCTCGCATGCCAAGCCCAAGCTGAAGTGATTGGCCGCAGTCTGCGGGGCCAACCTCGGGGTCAATACTTCTCAAATGTCAAGGGAGGAGCGCAGAAGTGCTCTGCGCTTCACAGCACAGACCCTGCTCGGCCCTTGCCCCGCCTGGTTGCTTCCAGGTAGTGGTACTTCGCACCTTCCAGGTCTGACAGCTGCTCCAGCACCTTCCCGCGGGCACGGAAGGCGTCAGCATAATCCGGATACGCGGCAATGGCCTTCTGAAAGCTGCCGGAGGCACCTGCATCTCCCAGTCTGAGAGGAGTCTCGCAGTCTTGCACGCTATATACTTGTAACTGTGCTACGGCAAAGGTGGGGAATGTGAAGGTTCAAAGCCTGCAAGTCACGAACCACAGTGTACTGTGCTGGCTCTTCGAAGAGCCGAAGCAACGAGCAAGGCCGCTCCTTCATGACATGGACGTGACGGAACTGCCTCGTAAGTCACCGCTCTTTTCCAAATGCTGGCCGCGAAGGAAGTGAGTTTCGGCAGCTGGTGGTGGCAAGCTCTGGGAAGGCTGAAGCAGAACAGCCAGCAGAGCTATCGAAGCTCCCGGCATGGCTGACGGTGTTCGCAGCGCGCTGAGTCGCAAGTGGATCAGAACATTGTTTGTTCGAATCTGCAAGCCTTTGCACAATGCAAACTTCGGAATTTCTTGTTCTTGGTGCTGTGGCTTACTTAGATTCTGCTGCTACGTTTGCTTGGCTTCTCCCAAGGACTGAACGAATGCACAGTGACTGACAAAACGCTGGGACAAACAAAGCATGTCCTGCAAAGTGTTAAAGCGTTTTGCCAACAAGCACGGCTGCCAATCATGGCAACCAGTCTAATGCCGCCGGCATAGACGACTCTCGTTGTAGAGGTGCTCTACCTATACGAAAAAATATACGGCTAGGTGGCTGTCAGTCTGCACGACTTGTAACAGCAACAGGTGAAACTACAACATCTTTGATGTTGGAATGCTTGGCACAAGCAGTCGAATCAGTGCATCATAATTTGGGGTGGGTGTATCAAGAGTTTCTTAAGCTACGCAGCTGCGATGGACGTGCTTGCAGCAAGCAAATACCGGGCACATTGGCTCAGTGAATGCGTCTCAAACCTAAATCTCTGCCAGCCTGTGCCGTGTGACAGCGAGACTCTGTCGAGGACACAAACCTTGAGCCTGCACATCTGCGTGCAGCCAGGGTGCGGATTTTCCAAGCAGATCGGTGAAGTTATCCATTTTTCTATGCAGGTCCTGCTGGTGACAAGTGATTTTGCACACTCGTCATCCGACTCTTCTTTTGCCTCCACGGAATGTTGGAGGCGTGCGATAGCCTCAGTTTCATTTTGTTCGCATCATGCGGCTCAAGTCTTTGCTCGTGCCACAGTCAGCATTGAGCAAAGGCGCTTCGCCATGATGCACGGAACTCTGCATCAGCTTGCTGATCTGATCTCCGCCACCTTGTCGGCCCAGAATCCATCACAGGACTCCGTCAGGGGAAAAAATCTGGGCTTCACGCCGTCAGCGTGGCGATCCTAGCAAGGGAGATCCAAGCCCAGCAGACACAAGGAGCATACGTGAATCCATAGTAGTCACTTAGTAGTCCTTGTTGTTCATCAGCGACTGGCACACCTCTTCCACAGCTTGCCATTGCCTCGAGCTGCAAGCACTCGCTGCGGCTTATTAGCGGCTTCCTAGCGGTGGAGCCTGCCTCTGGCTTTGTGTTCTGGTTTCGAGGTGAAGCGCTTCCAACCTTTTCGGAACTTCCAGTCTCAAACACCGAAAAAGCAAACTCCGACTCAGACAGTGCTCACGCTACAGCGCCTCATAGTTGACTTTTCTGTTACGGGATTTCCAACCTTGGCATCTCTTCTGAACTGCAGCTTCGGAGAACGTTCTACAAAGCCCGGGCAGATGGATTTGGCCAGGCCCCAGGCGTCGAGCAAACACTCAACAAACTCCTCCTAAGGATGGGCAGTGCGAGACACTGTGTCGTCTATGCCGCCACGCCATTCGACATGCATGCACGTGATCTGTCAGGCCCAGGGTCCATGTGAATAACTTCCTGATTGATTGAAAGCGTCTTCATGACCTGCTCAGCTGGGCATGCGGGGCTTCGCTGCAAGACAAACACTTGTTGTCTTGCCTTGCGTGCTTGACTCGCTGTTGTCAACTTATGTTTGAAAGAGATTGTGCGATCAGCGCCTCCTGCACATGCCGAACTGGAACACGACACATTTTGGCTGTCCTCAGTTTTGCACAGACTGAACCTGTGCCAACCCTTGCCTGTGCCCTCCTCAACTTGTAGAACAACGCCAATGAGCGTCTGCTGCGTCGGCACAGGCTGCATCCAAGCATCTCGTAAGCATTGTCAGGGATGGATAGGAAGTGCATCAAGTCCTTCTCGCGGACAATCCCATCCTGGGCTGCAACGCAGAAAGCCCTGTGAAAGTTACACTCGGCATCTGGGTGACCGACTCCTCTGGTGTTAATTTCCTTGAAGAGCTCCTTCAAGTCCTGAATGTGGCGTTTCCTGAGTCTCAACCCATCTTTTTGAGGCAATGTCGTGCATGACGCTACAGTCTCGGATCAGACCCTCTTGTGCAGTACAGAAAAAGCAACTGTCAAGCAAACGGGCACTTGGGTTTGCAAGCTTCCGATCTTCTTCTTCTGACATGAGCTGGATCTCCTTCAGGGCAGGTCTCACATACATAAACGTGTATATATATATATATATACACTGACAAACACATTATGTGTACATGTATGTGTGTATGTGTGTATGTATCTATGTACCTATGTATGTATGCATGCATGTTTCTGTCTGTCCATCTGCCTGTCTGTCTGTCTGCCTGTCCGTATGTATGTATGTATAAATGTATGTATGTGCATGTGTGTAGGCGTTGACATTGTGTAGGTATGTATGCATGCATTGATGGATGGATGGATGGAAGGATGGATGAAACGTCAAAGTATAGGCAGACCTTCTCTTGACTGGAGGTCGTGGAGATCATGTTCTCGCTGACCTTATGCACAGCTCAACACCCAGATGCGCAGTGCTCCAATGATGGGGTCACGATGACGATGGGGTAAATATTCTGGGGACGGGAAGGGCCTCCCTGTTGGTCTTTTGCCACTGAGAGGCAACTGCCGTCAATATGGAGAGCAGTGTCCACGAGCTGGTCACCATAAAGAAGACAAAGGCAAACTTGAAGGTCGGAATGCTTTCCATGATGTCTTGGAGAAGCGATGCAGGGGAATAACACCAACCCGACATCAATGTCTCAGCAGCCTCCCTGGTGCAAGTCCAGGGCACGGTCCAACGCAGCAGACTCCGAATCAGATTGCGCCCCACTCATCACCCGAAACAGGGTGAACATGCTGTCTGGGACCTTGTTGGCAGCGATCGAGCTATGCTCATGCTTTCCGAGCATTCGCACAGAGTGATTTCTCCTGGCTCTGAGGGGTCCGCAGTACGGAAGGGCGTAGTCAGCTCTTTCAATGACTCTGCATCCTCCTGGCAATCGCTTCTGTGCTTGTTCGCGGAGCCACCTACATTGCTCCGATGGGAATCGAACATATTACAATGGTTCTGCCTCACTCTTTTGCATCGCAAACGGTTCAGGCATGCGGCCGCCACTGTGAAGCTGGGGTTTGCATGCTCACGAAATTCCACATGTTCTCTTCCCATCTCTTCCCCACACAATGTATACACCGAGTCTTCGGCGCGTTGCTAAGACTTTGCAAGCCAGCCGCGTCGTCTGCAGGAAAGATCATCTTGTGACCGATGAGTCTCGTCGTCAGTATACCCATGGCATACAGTGTAACCTTCGTCCACGCATAGAGGAAGCGCCCAAAGCTAAGCGAAACAGCTGTGCCCAAACAACATCTCAGTGCCGAGAGGTGACCACCGTGAGGACCAGCACCCACACGACCCCTTGCACTGCGGCTGTGACCTCACAGAGACACCACCGAGCGACAACCGATCTGCCAAATCCAGAGCTGAGGCCACAACACTGACCACCAAGATGTACAGTGGCCGCACAGACTTCACCAACCTTGCATGATATTTGCTGTCAAGCTGCAATGCTCAAAATGGCATTGGTTCTAAGCATCGGAGACCTGCTGTCAAGGGGCTTTGCCAATCGCAGAATTCGCAGTAGTCGCAGCAGCCGCATCCTCAGTGCATCTAGAGCCTCTGCAGTATTCCACCGTGATCTGTGCCCGTTAGGAAAGACTTCTTCGGAGCCCATGGAATGAGCAGCGGACAGCATCATCAGCTGGCCGACGTTGACGCCATGTGCACGTTTGCTGCTCTGCCGCTCGCCTCGCTTCATGTCCGTGGTCACGGCCAGCAGGCAGGTGCAGATGCAAGGCCGCAAGGCTTGAGGACATGCCTTGACCTCCTTGGAACGATTTCCTGCACAGTGCCCCGGGCCCGGCATCAGTCGAGGGTACGATGTGCACGACAGCATCTGCTATGTGTGCCTGGCGACATTGACCAGTGGCACCAGCCACGAATCGCCCTGAGACGAGTTCTGATTCTAAGATACAGGGCTCAAACACTTGTACACGCTTTGAGTACATACGGAGTTTGGCAGAAATCGATATGAATCCTGCTCCATTTTTCAATCCTTTGGCAAAGCAAAGTTAGACACGTGCGACCGAGGCACAGCTGAACTGACCACGATTGCCAAGTCCAGCAAATTCCAGATCTGGGGCAAGACTGCGTTTGTCACACGAGCTGTGAGCAGCATGCAGCAATGCAGCTAGAGGGTGGTGCCAACGAAAACTTCAGAAGCTTAATGCAGCCGAGTCACAAGATCTGGGCTCTCGCAGGAAAAGAAATCACAACCCAACCGCTTCATTCGCACAACCAGCTCAAAGACGTAAATACCTGACATGCACGCCGCACAGCACAGCGCAGCGGTGTAGCACAGCACAAGGTGTTCTGCAGAAGGAGGCAACGTAAGAAACCTGGATATCAACCTATGCGCCCCTGTTGTGTTCGCGCTTGGAGAAGAAACAGTCTCTGTGGACTCAGCACTCACCAGCACTCACGGTTCGGAGGATATCTTTAAGGACGCCTCTTTCTTTGCTCGAGCCTTCCTGGATTTTGTGTGTATATACATATATATATGTGTCTCTGTGTCTGCCCTTCGGACGATCGGTTACCTGCGGCTTGGGTTCAGAATCTTAGGCTTTCTATTCATAATATAAAGACGGTGCATAATTGCATCTGGCCCCAGATGCCGAACCACCGTTGGACAGTTTGATGCAAGATGTTGGTTTTTGGAAAGGATGAAAACAATTTTCGGCAGGGCTTGCCGAACCAGAACGCCGGAGCAAACGGAACAGCTGCATGCTTACCTCATGGGGAGATCTATGTTTTGAAGTTCAGGCTTTGAGAGGAAAATACATGAAATAAAAGCAGGGCTCGTGAGAGAGGACTCACTGTGTAGGCAGTGGAGAGGTTGGAGCTTGGGCACGCGGCACTTCCTTGAAGCCAACATGAACTGATGGTGCCGCCAGGGTGCAAAGGAGGAAGTTCTCAATTACCGCCCAACCACCCCACTCATAGTCAGTCTCGAAGCCCATCAGCAGGGCATTGAATGCTATCACACCGCCTGAACAGAAGCTAAGAATCTAAAGCCTCATTGGAAGTTGGCTTCACTAAGGCTCTGGCCAATGAAGGACTGGAAGGTAGGTTGTTCGGTCCAGGACAGATCCCACTCCAGCCTTGGTGAAGTTGAGACAGCAGTCAACAGAACAGTGCTTGTTCCTTGGAAGACGAGGCCAGGACACAAACCCAACCACCTTAAATACGCGAGTTAGTCGCAGCAGTCGGATGACGCCCAGGAGATTGGACCATGAAGCCGTGTCAACCTCGGCGAGCCAGGGTCGATGCTCTGGCGCGATGACGAACCGACTTGCCAAATCCTTGAGACCAGATGCTGGCAGAATGGGTGACAGCCACTGGTCCAGAACCTGACTGAGAAAGAACACGCTGCGCACTCTACAGCTTGTCGAGCCAAGTCCCGAACACCGGCTCCCACCACGATGAGATCTAGGAGGCTCCACAGCAGCAGATGCCGGGGACCACAAAGAAGGCGGCATCTGCGAGGTCAACAGGTGCAAGACCCAAAGATGGAGAACCCGCGAGTCTTAGACCCAGGCTTCCACAAACCTACTCGGCAGAGAAGCTCCAAGACGTAGAAGAGCAGAGTTGCCTGGTCCAGCCAGTACCTAGGGATGACTCGACTGGACACCCTCCAAGCCATACGGGAAACGGAAGAAACAGCCAAGGTGCAGCTTCTTGACCAAGTCCTGCGCAAACTCCGGCTATTGTCAACGAAGCTCTAGGCCCTACGGAAGCGATGCAAAAAACTCATGCGTCACGTGGTCCTCCGAATCTGCTTCCAGGACAATGCTCACCGTATTGCAACAGATGACCGAAGCTGCAAGCAGATGGAACCACCAGGACTCCACAAAGCAGAAAATTGACCTGGTTCAGTGCACGCACCCGTTGCGGAATCGAGCTGAAGAGAACACAACGTTTGGACAAATGCCAGAAAGAAGCTCTCTATCAGATGGCGACATGACTTCAACCTCATCGGGGCTGTCAATGCGCAACAGTTCCTCGCTGATGCCATGAGCCAAGCTGATATCTCCTTGGTTGAGGCAGTGCAAGTGACATCAGTGTTTCACTGTTGACAATGGGCCAATCGGCTCTTCTTGCAGGTCCGGCGCTCTTTGTCTTGCAAGGCGGTGTGGCCTCGTCACTAGGCACAAAATACTCCTCGTGCAATGGCACCTTTTGGTAACCTCAGACAGTCTCCCTGAAGCTTGCTTGTGTCAAACTTCTGCCCACACTGCGTGCAGTGGCTCTGCTTAACCCGACTGAGGGTCCTGCCGTTCGAGAGCGGTGATGGCACCATGGCCGTGGCAGCGTACCTGAAGCATGACCTTCACATGCTTGAGCCGACTGCAGACCGTTCGTCGAATTTGTTGCCAGCACGGCCACTGCGACAGGCAGCGCGTCTTACATTCTCTCATGATCTCTCATGTGGGCATCGTAAGACCCTGGGATCTCTTCAGACTAAGCACTGAAATCTGCAGAATCTTGCAGCTCTACGCATGTTGCAAACTTTGTAGAGATGGTATGTTCTGAGCGGGCGCGCGCGCGCTGAAGTCTTCTCTGCTCTTTGGCAGGGCAGATCCATGGGCTCGTAAACACAAAAGGCAGACACTGTGAGGTACTTTGTCGGGCCAGAGTCTGATCTAACATGATACAAGCATGGCTCTGCACATCTGCTGCTGTTAGCGTGTCTTTGCATGAGCCATCAATCGAATGATCCTCGCCGTTGTCTTTGCAAAGGCCATCCTCGTGCCAAGTGTGCAGCGTGCGACCCCATCCTCATTAGTGTCTTGCTGGCGGATCTGAGGAGCGAGCCATTGCTCCATGGATATAGACAGGTCTGCTGATGTCATTACCGTATCGAAGATTTTCTCCATCCGGTCCTGGACCGTCTAGCGAGAGTCTCAGCGGCTCAGCGAAAGCAAAATGCTTGCATAGACGCATGAACACATACATATGCATAATCAGCACAGCATGTAATTGATAGATTTGTGTATGTTTAAACTTACGCACACACACGCACACATACATAGATAGTCAAAACCTCATGTGCACATCTGAGCTTTGCCAGTATGTCTTGAACATGAGAACAGCACAGGTACTGGTGCAGCCTGCCTCCCGGATATGTGCATCTGGGAGCTTAGCCACCAACTCTAGCAGGCACGTCCGGCAGTCCTTGCCAAGTCAAGCTTCATTGCGCAAGGATCTCGACACGAGACAACCAGAAACTCCTCTGATGTCATAGACTCACCATCATTGGAGACGTTCATGAACAGTGTCCTTGGGTGTAGCAGCATAGGACGAAACTTTCTGCAACGTGCGGCTGCCGCTGAGCCGCAATGTGTCAGAATCACTCACTGGATGTTCCCGCAGTCTTGGCTGGAACGACATGTGCACACGCACATGTCCAAAAGCAGATCAAGTCAACAGAGGTGAGCAGCATTTGCACCGAGGCTGTGACAGAGCAATAAAGCCCGGGATGTCGATGCAAAAGTCCTCCCTTGCAGATGCAATCTTCAGCAGCTCGGTGTCCAAGTCCTGTTCACCGATACCGCTGTTCACCAAGATGAAGCTTCTCAGCTGATCGTGGTCCTGAGGTTGCGAAAAGCTCTAGCGATTCCGGAGCGGTGTCCAACATGCCGGCTGCGAAGTTGAGTTCCAAGCAGGTTGTAGCGCTGTCCGACCATCAGACAGACTTTTGAAAGCTGCAGTGAAGGCTGCCTAAATCAGCACGCAAATTTAAAGCTTGAATCTTTTACTGGCTGCTGGAGTCCGGCCTCTTCAGCACCCTCCAGGTCAAGCAGCATGGCCTTGAGGATCGCATGACTTTGCATGTATGAAAAGTTGGGATGTGCTGGAAACCCATTTGCACACCGGCATCGGCTTTCCTAGGCTGTTGTTGCAGCATGCGCTGTGCCTCGAAGTTGATGGCGCCGGATGCGCCTGCACACTACCCGAAGTCAAGCGGGCAAACTCTAACCCTAAAGCCTAAAGCCTGCATTCTGACAGGTTGTAAGCAAATTCAGGCTTGGGAGCGGGATCCGCGCACCTTCGGCTCTCGCCTTCGCCTTCGGCTTGGTGCTTTCCGCCGGCCGGGGGGGGAGCTGTCGCAGCCGTGGGTGCGCTTGCTGCGCTGGGTGACGAGGCCGGCTTCGGCTTTGCGGTCTTAGCCGTCTCTGCAGGCGCAGGCGGCGCAGGGAGAGGAGCAGGAGCAGGAGCCTGCCAGTTCTCTGACTCTGACAGCTTCCCTAAAGAAGGACCCTGAGGATTCCCCGAGCCTTTTCCGCTGATGGCGGTTCCTGGTCCTCGGAGGCCTGAGAGCGCTCAGGACTGAGGACTCCGCTGCTGGAAAGTACTCGTTTCAGTGCTCGATCCAGCGGGCTGCAAACAGCGACGAACCACCCACCACCCACTTACGGCTGAAGTATCATACAGTCGAGTTTGCAAAGGCTGGGCGATGATTGCCCAGCAAAGAAGAGGGGCTTGACTGGAAATAGGATGCCAATTGCCCACCTGATTGTGGATCCAATGATATTCATGTTGCAGCCTGTGCTTGCATCAGATAAGAAACCCTTTGCAAACAACATCAGTTGTACCAGTGCTTGGTTCAAAAAGGAGAAGTTGTCAGAGTGAAGGTCCGGGCTCTGCGGCCGCAGGCTAGCTGAATCTCCAGGATGTGTTCCTTAAGGTTATGTTTTGCTTTGCGTGGGTGCCTGTGTGTGTGTGTGCATGAATCAGGGGGCCGGACAAAGGGGCAAATTCATGCCAATACAGAACCATTGACTAGCACGGAGACTGTGAACATGCCTCCGGCATTCTGTATTTGCGTCGACATGCATGTGTGCATGTGTTCTGGCTGCAGGTCTTGAGGCATGGATGTGGTTGTGTGTCCCTTATGTAACTGTGTGCAGGCAGGAACTTGGTTTGTACGAAAGCAGGCACGCAGCCATGATGAAGCACGTAAGTGCACAATCGACAGGTCACATCATCCTGATTGCTGCCTTCCCTGTGAAGGTCATGCTCCTTGCCTGGTACGGCTCTGGGTCCGGCGGTGGCGGCGGTGGCGGTACGAAGAAGCCTTCCTCCTCCTACAGTGCACTCAGGTTGCTCGTCAGCCTACGTGCTGTCTGCTATTTGGCCTCAGCACTCATCCATGGATTCACATTGTAGACCTGATAGGGGAGTGCTTAGAGCAGGCACTCGGCTCTCGGAGGACCTGAGCGGACCTGAGCTGAGCTCTGTCTGCTTCTTTTTTTATCTGCGTGGCAATGGCTCGAGGGTTTTCGGCAGCGGCGCTACTCGGTCTCGGCCAATTGCCCGTGCATGCGCACACGTGCGAATTGTTGGTGGCTCTGGTTCAGGACTGTTCAAGGTGAGCCGAGCCTGCAAACTGTCACATGACATGCCTAGGATTTGAAAAGATGGATACACTACCTGGGCGATGTCAATGCTTTCAGAGGGTCAGAACACGTCCAGATCTCCAACCCAAGCTGCAGATGTTGATCAGTCTGTTTCAACGGTCACAGCTGGGGTAATATCTGTCATGATGTATGCAGGAAGCGTGTCAAAGTCGCCGGCCTTTTGAGCAGATTTTGAGAGCTTTGGGAACCTGGCATACAGCTTGTCACGCACAAACTTGGCTTTGAGCTCCACGAGCTGAGCATCGTTCATAGACTCTGCTTCTTCTGCTGCAACCTTGCAGACAAGCGCCATCTCCAACGGCTTGAGAATCCTGTTTGCGTGCACTCCTTCTTGCAAAGTGTCGGCGAGGACACAATCGCATGCCTCAAGCAGCATGATGCCGAAAGGGCTCATCGTGCCTGTTGCCATGCCGTAAATGGGCTGCTGCAGCTCCAACATGAGGCGAACCACTCGGATCCAACGTTCGGCGATCACCTCTGGAACCTGTACGGACTGTACAGCCTGTGGATTGGATGACCCTGCAACGCACAAGAAGATCATTGGCACATGGAAGCCCGACTTCTGTATCTGCATGAGCTTCTCCTCAATACCTTGCAGAGTTTCCTCGCCAGCTCGCAAGTCAACCATAATGGTTGCCGGCACTCGCGTAGAATTCTCCATGACTGTCTGCCTATCTACGACCGTGTCTTTTGGGCCGCAATGCTACGTCCTGCTTCACTCGCCAAGCTGACGCTGCGATGCAAGCACATGTGCGCTCTGTCATGCTGTCTGTGACCACGTCATGCGAAATCGAAGGCTCTGCAGCCTGTCCGGGCCTGATTCGACTTGGTGGAAGTTGGAGGCGGCGGCGTCAACACTGTTTTCGGAAACTCCTTGGTGACCATATTCGCCACGGGATCCACCTCAGGCTCCCGAATCGCACTCTTATCCCCTCCACTTCCTTCTGATCGCTGGTCAAGGTCACGACTGTCCTCGGAGTCTGGGCAGGCTCTCGATCTGGTTCCGAGCCCACCTTGAGTCGGAAAACATCAAATCCCAACTTCCGATACCTGCGGTGATGCTTGGACATCACTTGTGGCGATGACTGAGGCCCAGCAAAGCAGTTACACTCGTCGCCTCGGCAGAAGGGGCGCTGCACATCAATGTCCTTTTTGAAAACGCTCTTGCCGGGAGGCAGAGCCAGGACAGGCTGCGAAACGGCAAAACACCCTCTCATGAGCCCCAGGCCGAATCTTGTGATCTCTTGCCCCATGGTTCTGTCGCGACGTTAGCTGACTCTTTATTTGCTTTTTGTTTGTGTTTTTAGCTTTCTGGCAAGCTGTTGCTTTACTCTGCCAGTTCTGGAGCATCTGTAAGCGTACAACTTTGGGAATTCTTGCTGCAGATTTAACCGAACTCGAACACCGAATGGCCCAATCTCGAGTCGGATGGGAATCGAAAGCCAGCGCACTGTTCTCGTCTGCAGAGTCGCTCGCCACAGCTTCCGATGGTTTTCGAACATTCAGGTCGTATCTGGCAGCTGGGCTCACCAACGAAACGAAGACATCGCGAAGGTTGGATAAGGCACACCCTTTCGGCGGCATAAGTCACTAAGCGACATGCTCTGCAATTCAGGAGCATGAATTCCGCTGCTGACTAAGGCAGAAGCAAAGCCAGCATCGGCTGCACCACTCACGTCATGACACAGTGAGTCTCCAATGTGACAAATTCGCCGGGCTCCAGAGAGCTCCAGGTGCCTCGAGGCTTCTCTGAATATCTCTGGGTTGGGCTTCCCAAAAATGTACAAATGTTCACCGCCTAAAGCGGAATATTTTTTGGCAAACTGTCCAGGACAGTTCACTGTAACACCATTATTTCGGTGCACAACGCAGTCAGGGTTTACAATTATTAAGGGCCGCTGGGCTTTCGCTGCCGCTTGCAGTACCGTCCCAAAAACACTCCAGTCACTCGCGTCGGATTCGTAGTCTGATTGAACTTCGGACAGTGTTCCCTTGTAGCACACCTGCACGCCGTTTGCCAACACAAAATCGCAGTCGTCGACACTTGCGACAAGTTCAAGGCCCATTGAACGCAGCTCTTCCGGTGACCATGTGCCACGCTCCACGTGATCTGCGTGCGAAATGAAAAGACAGCTCAACCTCACTGGCGCAGCTTCGCTGATCAGCTTTTCGAGGTACCGCTTCGCTTGGTCACCGCTTGTCACCAGGCTCTGAAAGTACTCGTTCATCAGGCCAATGCGCTCTAAGCGCAAGGCGGCCTTGGGAGATTCGCAGGGCGAGTTCGATACGATCGCCATGGGAATGTTTCGTCGTTGAAGCTGATCCAAGCATTCCTTGACATCCGGGAGCAGCTCTCTTCCGTCATGGAGAACCTCAGCGTCTTTACAACGAAAGGCAAAATGCAGACTATGGACTGCGAGTGGGCGTCGGCCACATAAAGCCGAAGTGCTCCGTACTGGTCCAGCCTCAGGTGCCATGGATGCAGTGACAAGCACAAGCAGGAAAGCACAAAGCAAGCGTGGATCGAGATTAATCCACGCAGCAGAAAACCGTCGTAGCCACGCTCGACGAGATCAGACATGCCATTGATGTCACGGGTAGCTCTGCAAGATGTCCGTCGGCTGTTCACCAATTTCACCAGAGACAGGACCATAACAAATGGTGAACCATGGTACATTCTGTGTCCAGCTTTGGCTTCTCGCAGAAATGGTCGTGATGCACGGAATCTCTCTGGCAGTCCTCCACGTGCAGGAACGGCGGCTGTCACTGATGCAGATGGCTTCACATCCATGGGCAGCCGTGCACTAAGATTGATACCGATCTTGAGCTGATTACCGCAAACCAAGCAGTCTGGAACACTGCCCCTAATCGGCTTCACTTGTCGCTGTACTCGAAAACTGTACTTTAGAACTATATGCAAGTATGCTAGAAGTATGCTATCCGGCAGGTCTACACTCAGCGCAAAATGGTGCTCGAGCACCTCGAAGGAAGCCGAGCAAAGACTTGCACACTTCAACAGCTGAAATTCAATCTCAGCCCATGCAATCGGTCTCCAGCCAGAGACTTTTGCTGTCACTCCCAGCCGGCATGGTGGCGAAACCTTGCTCGCATTTTCGGGAACAAAATGCAGGGATTCGATCAGCTCCAGACCTCAGAGACACAGGGCGAGCATGGGCGAACAGGTGCAAAACGCTTTCCATCACGTCGTCCGACACAACAAAGAGCGCGACGGATGGAGGAGACAGGGCTGGCTCCGCATGCTCCTCCGCCTCCAACGGAGTTGCGCGTTGCTACACTCGCTGAGCAAAAATCGGCTTAGCACCTCCCTGAACTCGGGCTCGTCATACTCGTACAGCTCCGGGAAGTCGTCGTCGAAATCCTGTGAGTGGCCCCGCTTGAGGCTTGCTAAGCCACACGGTACAATCTAAAAACCGTCCTTTGCATCACATAGGCAATCTCTGATCATGCTAGTTTGCAGGAACCAAAGGAGCCGAGGGGAGCCAGTAGGCTGACGACAAATTTTATTATGCCGTAGATTCCCAAACACTGCCAGAAACCCACGACGAGAGATCACCGAGATCACCAGACATCATGTGCACCACACCGTTTTGCGAAAGAAATGGCATCTTTGGTGGGTCCATGCAAGTACCAGCATGGGGGTTTTGTCTGAAGGCAGCCTTTTTCCCGTCGCTAAACCACCGATTGATACACGTTTCCCGGCTTTTGGCGAATGTGGCGTAACCCGATACCATCGTTATCGTTACCAACGATGCACTCCTTGCACTCGTCCTACGCACATTGTCTTCGATGATCCCACAGCTCGACATTCTCACTGCACACGGTGCCTTCAGAGCCTCGCCAAGCTCAGCGGCAGCCCGCTGCTGCCGCCTCGTCAGCAGCCTGGACACAAGCTGTGTCCGTAAGTGGAACGAACCGCAGTGCGACAAGTCGCAGCCTCTCCGCTGGCTCCCCAGTCTTGATGTTCTTCTTCATCGGAACCTTTACGGCGAACCAGCAAGACCGTGAAACAGTTCGCAGCGGCAAGAACAGCTACTCAGCGAGCCGTGCGCATGCCTCGATCAGCTTGAAACCAGACAAGTTCGACCACTTCCTTGGTGTCGAATGCGGACTTGAAACTGGGAAAAAAGACACTGGGGACTCAAGGAGATCTCGGTTTTCTGGCATCATCTTGTTGGCGACGGAGTCCTCGACGATGGACACCACCGTGCCCTCCAAGGGCTCCAGGGATCCGGGCCTCGAGCCACGCAGAGATCAAGTCGGGGCGGATCCAGCGGCCAGGCTTCGAAATGCTTGAATCTGGCTTGGGCCAGTCACTGCACTACGTAAACTGAGGAGAGGAAGGATCGCTTTGGTGGCGGAAACAAGATGGACGGCGTTGCCAATCGGCTGAAGTTGGAGAGATGAAGCCACGAAACAGTACGCAGCAATGTCAGGCGTCGTGGCTGAAGCCCTTTGATGTCTTGCCAAATCAGACATAACCTTCATGCCTTGGCCACAATGGGCTTGGGCCCTGGCTGGTAGCGACAGGTGCGGCCGGCAGCATGCATGTAGTCGCTGATGTCTGAGGCACTCGAAGGTGAAGAAGCAAGGACTCAACTGTTGAGATACCTGGCACGTCTGGGGACTGTGCTGTTTGGGTCGCCAATCAACACGACAGCGTCGATGAAGTCCAAATGCATGCCGCGAATCTCCTGTGCAGCAAGGAAGTCAAGGGGCAGATTGTGCCGAAGATCGCTTCCCTGTCCTGGGCCGCGGCCACGATGACCTGGCAATGCCTTTCGTCTCGCACCCTCTGTCGACTTCCTGTCTCAGTCTCTGGCAAGCACGACACGAAAGACTGACCAACTGCCTGGCGTTACGCTGTCCTTCGCTGGACCACAGCTTAGCTGCTGCCTCAATTGCTTCGGAGATGCTGATGACCTGAAAAAACCTGCACGTTGTGAACACATTCCGCAGAGTCACGGGGGTCCCCAGGAGAACGGATCATGTAAAACGGAACTTCGCGCGTCTGCAAAGCACACTCAGTGATTATGCCACTGAAAAACCATCTCCCCAGATTGGGAAAACGGCCGGAACACTTTGGATAGTGCACAGAATATGGTCTCGCAGCCACGGCTGAAGACACAAGTATGCATAGCGATTTACAAATGGCTTGTCACGCTCTTGCCACGTGGCCTCCGGTCGTCGTTGTCCTGTCTGCCTTGCTCGCTGCCGTCGTCAAGGTCCTCTAGCCGAAAGCGCAGCTGGCCTCGTGCTGATGTGCCGGCTTGTGCTAAAGCGAGAGAAACCGCCAAGACCCTGACTCAAGACCAAGCTTCGGCCGTACTCGCCTTGGTCACAACACAGGCAGGTCGGAGGGTCGCGACAAAAACCCTGTGCCCATGTGCCATCGAGCTGCTCGACGGAGCTCGGCCTCCTGCCCCCGTCGTAGCAAGGACCTCAAGTCGCGTGTACTGTCAGCTGGGCGGTGTTGCAGCACCCGTTCCATAGACGAGCCCCGGACCACCAGAATCCGTTTTGCCTCCAGCTCATAGATGGTCTTGGCAGCTACTTGCATCACCTGACACTCCAAAACCTTTGCAACCGGCTGTGCCATCGAATCTCTGCACGGGCTGCCCAAGTGTAAAACCCGCCCCCCATCATCATAAATCGATGTCAGCATCAGCATCAGTCGTCGTTTTGCCATGACAACGGCGCGTGTCCCTGCCTCTGTATGACGGCATCTTCGTCATGGGGTCGCTATGAAACGCGCAGGAAAGCAAGGCAAAATGACTGGACTGCGGCCAGTCTCGTGTTGGGTACTTTTGGCTTCTTCGAAAAGAAAGCGACCAGACAAAAACTAAAGAAACCAGACCAAGTCACACCGAAGTTGCTTTCGAGTCTCGAAACCCGATGCGAATGCTGTGCAGCCCCCGAGGGTCGTCGAGCGAGGCACGTTCGCAGCGATGCGCTACATTTTTTCCACGACGGTGGTGCAGCGCCTTGGGAAAGCGAAACGGAATGGGAACTCGTAGTCGATGACCTGAGCTTTCACAGAACTTTCTGCAAGGAGGCCGGTCTCGTGACTTGATAAGAACCTGACGCAGCTTCTCTGGCCAGCCCGTAGTGCCATCCCCGTACCTCCCCGGCACTCTCTCCATTCTCCACACTGCTGAGACACTGTGCATCTGTGAGCACGACTGTCCACCGGTTTCCTGCTTTTCAACCTGCGTTTTCAGTGCACACCGCTTTGCAGTGTTGCATCTGCTCATGTGTCCTGTGGGATTGTGCTTCCAGCAGCGCGGATCAGTGCCAGGTCGATGCCAGCACCTCAGAAGCTGGCCATGCCAAGCGGCAGAACTGAGCAGGTCGTGACCGAGCTCACAACTGTACTTGACGTTGCGGAAAGTCCTGCGGTTGAGGGTGGCCTCAGGCTCGGTGACAGTTATACAAGTTGTGGTGACACGACACACATGTGCCATGCACATGATGAATACCCGGTTCGGAAGTTCCGGATACATCAGATCATGAACATGGATGGAGCAGTTGGTTGCTGGGGAAGAACTGTCCCCGAGCCCGAACCAAACATCAAGCGGGGGCCTAGACAGGATCCCATTCGATTGTTCGATTTGGACGAGGATGTTAACCAACTCGATATGTCATCTGCTTTGGCTTCCTCGTGCCCTTGAGTTGACTTGCCCTCCAAGCCTTGCAAAATCTTGCAATGTGACGGAGGCTTGTCTCCGGCTCTGGTGACCCTGGCCTGGTGTCTGGTATCTGGGCGAAGTCTTCCCGTGAGGCATACACCCAACTCTTTCCTCGCGTTCGGCTTCTACTGTAAGTAGGGAGAGTGCTACATTATGGACTGAGCCCAAGCCCCAGATCCATCACAGGGTCTGGTGTTTAGGGGAGACGGAAACCACGTTTGGAGATGATGACGACGACGACGACAACGATGATGATGCCAGAGGTACAGACTTTATGCACTTTGTACAGCTGTTGCGACTTGCGTCAGGCTAAATGCCGCTTTGACAAATGTATAGTAACTTTAGCCGAGGGTAAGTTTTGAGGGTCTCGCAGTTGCGCCCACGAGCTGCCACTCGTCGCGACGACCGGCCTTCAAGCGTTTGGACCCGCAGCTGTTCGGGTTCTCTGGAGTCGGGCCTTGGTGGTCTGCAACTCGATCTCTTTCAACAAAGCAACTGCGGGTTGGACCTCGGCTCAAGATCAAGGCTGCGAAAGCAGCTTTGAAGCAAAGCCAACAAAAGCTCCTGGCTCGGCCCTCTCGGCCTGCCATCCTGCGTTGCACCCTTGGGTCGGGCCGGATTGCTATGGATTGGGCGCGCATCTGCGATCCGATGTCAGCTCCGGACCGGTGCCACCCATCCACAAGCTTATCGGCCTCGTCCACGACCTGAGCCAAGGCAAACAAGCACAGAGTAGCAGTGAAGTGAGCAGCTCCCGAGCTGGGCCAGTGACGACCCAGTCGAGCTGGCCTAAGGCGCGCAGCCACAAAGGCTGCGTCCTCGGTCTCAGAGAAGCCCCACTAAGACGCGGGCGCGGAGCGGCGTCGCGTCGTGAGGACCCTCCGAGACTGCGACATGGGCTCGTCCAACAAGTCGCGAATCTGACGCGGCGTCGCCACGACCTGATGTCCGAGAAGTTTTTCACCCACTTGCAGGTGGAACTTCTTGCATCCAGGGCTCGATGTTGCTGGGCTCTGATGTGTTGTCTGCATCACGTCGCATGAGGGTCACCTTTAGTGCAGTGTTCGTATTGCTCTCCCGAGCCGTTTTATAGTGACAGGACAATGCAGACAGAAACTTGGCTTTCGAAGGATTGGATTTCGTGTCCCCAGCATTCGTGCTTCTGTCGCAGCACATTCAAAACCTTTCCAGATGTTATTGGTGGCAGCCGTAGCCAGTGCACTCACGGATACGGTTCTGCCTTTGGCACCCATCGTGGCGACATGACTCAGTAATTCATGCCGTTTCTACTTTGCTATTG
Organism: Symbiodinium sp. clade A Y106; assembly: GCA_003297005.1. Lineage (NCBI taxonomy): Eukaryota > Dinophyceae > Suessiales > Symbiodiniaceae > Symbiodinium > Symbiodinium sp. clade A. The sequence continues at coordinate 47,990 of BGNK01000175.1, forward strand.
GACACCAGCGACTGCCGCATTGCGAGACCTCTCTTGCAGCGCGAAACGAAGTTGGACATCAACAACATGAGACTCGGGTGTCGGCATCCAAAACCCTTAGCGCCTCGTGGCGCCCTCAGAGCCCTTCCTGAGCGTTTGGCATTTTCCGCGATGCCAGGTCCAAGAAGCGCACGGGCAAGAGCCTAAGCAGAAAAACTGGAGAGATTCGGAAGCAGCGCCCGAGCTGCGCGAAACTGGGGTTTGTGCAACTGTCTGCACCTGAAGGACCTCAGCTGCGTTGACTCCTTCCAGTGGAAGGAGAAGAGATTGGGCCATGCAAGAAGCTTAACCACTATCATTGAATCATGCACCACTCATCTTTCCAATGATCATTAGTCGCTAGGAAGCTAAACTTGCCTAGACACCGCCGTCGGAACCAAAATGAGGAAGCGAAGGCCACGAGCGGGTGCTCGCGCTGCCTGTGGCAAAGATGCTGTGGCAGACTCCTTCTCTTTTGCGCGACGCCTCAAGGCCTCTTCCGTGAACCGCTGCAACAGGGGAAGCAAGTAGCAGAGTGTCTTGCCCGTTCCAGTGGGGGCGTGGATGCAGCAAGACCTTGGATGCTTTTGATTTGCCTTTGGGTGCTTGTGTATCTGCCTCGAATCACAACTAGTGCAAAAACAACTGCATCCAAAACTTGCTTCGTTCTGTCGAATGTTCCTCCTCTTGTCAAGGAAGGATTCCACACGGCAGCTAGAGAACCGACGTCTAACCGATTTTGGCATTGTGAGTCGTGGCACGGTCATGCCGGCGAAATGCGTGAGCAAACTTGTTGTGCTTGGCGGAGCAGTCGCTCCTTGATTCCTGCTCGGAGTGCCTGCCTGCCTATGCCCTATGCCTTGCTTCAGACATAATTACTCGCAGCGCCGCATGCTGTCGCATCCGGACTCTGGTCCCAACATCAGCAGGGGCGGGGTTGGCCGATGTCCTCGAGAATTGAATAGGTTTTCTAAGGAAATACAGAATTGAATAATTAGGTTTTCTAGGGAAAGACCGCATATGGCATGGCCATCAAAGCTGAACAATGCGTCGGTGTAAACGACATGCGCGGAGCCCCGGACACCGTTGCTTTGCCCGCCCGTGCGGCGGTTTTCTCCTTCCCGCAGCAACGGTTCCCTCTGCCCTTCCCCACCGCTTTTATTGGGGACATTATTTTCCTGCTTGGTCAATTCTTTTACCCAGTCCTGCTTCGCTTACGAGGTCCTGTCCGTGTTGAACGGCACGCCGAGGGCACCTGGCTGTGTCAACGCTCCTAGTCCCAGCCAGCGCTTCTGGAGGTGAAATCACAGAGCTTACCCCAGGCGTCCTGGACTTCCGAGGCCAGCTTCAGCTTCATGAGCCGAGCCACTCCTTTTCGGATCCTTCATGGTCAGGATGATCCTGTACATTGAGGACCATGTTGATGGAATTAACATCGAACTTCTCCAAAAGCTGCACAAGCTCACCCGCCGGCCCAGCGCTGTGGTAAAACTTCTGGTCGATCCCTGCCCGTAGATTCGCAGCGAGCGCGTAGAGGCTGCCGGCTGCCGTGGAAATACCGTCTTCTGGACGGTTAACCAGTTCGCTGCCATCACACTAGATCGTGGCTTTGGCGAAGCTGGCGGTGTCATACAAAGCCTCTGGAGACCGGATTCCCAAAACCGCAGCGTCTGTGCTTCCGGAGTCCGACGCCCCCAAATTCCATGTCAGAAGCTTCGGAACCCCAATCATGGAGTCCCAGCGCCGCTGTCCAGGCGCTGGCAGGTATGAACGCGCGTGAGCTTGTTTCTTGCATCAGGATACTGTGAAACCTCGCTTCGTTGCCGCCGCGTGTCCAAGAGCGTCTGGAGCGGCAAGACGGGCAAAAAGGATGTCATGAGTGCAGGGCCCACGTCCAGGAAAAGATGCAGGAAGTCAAAGAAGGAAGCTTCGCCAGCAAGACCAGAGACAAGCGGCTGGGAGTGGCGACGTCAAGAAACTGTCACAATGCAGGTGGTCCGTGAAAAAATAGCCAGAGCAGCTAGTAAGGGATGAATGTGATGAGTGAAGGAGGAATGCTGTCGTCTCACAAAAGCAAGATGCAGTCAAGACCCAGTTGGCTAGGATGCACGCACTCAGTAGCTGAGCAGGATAGACAGAGGATACTGCAATTGCGCACGAGGAATATGAGCCGTGTGCAAAGCCTTCCTCCCGCAGAAGGTCCTGCACGCAAAAAAAAGTTCGAGCACTAATAGCTACGGCAGGGTGTTTTTAACAGTCTTTCACTCAAGGAAAATTCAGCGTGCAAAATGAAGTCCTGCAAGTGCTTGGAAGGGAAGGACGAGACGCGAACCTCCTCTACCATCTGCTGGATATGATTTTTCTCGGCCTCTCGGATGTCGTGGAAGTATTGGCTGCCTCGCTGGCTCTTTTGTGTGGCCAGCTTCTCAATGGCATTTCCAAGAAGGAAGATCAGCCATGCGCACGTCTTCTATATTCCGAAATCCTCATTGGCATGACATAGTTGGCCCATATACGACTGCTGCTACCACGAACACGTCGTCGCTTCCCTTGGTGCCTGTTGAAGCTTCGCAGGCGATGCCTTCGGAGCCCCCAACATCCTCCAACTTGCCAAGCACGGTTTTTGCCTGTCGCTTTCTGCCCTCAATCTCAGCACGTCGGTTTCTGTCCGTCCTTCCTTCTCTTCTAGCTCAACCACTTCTTGCTTGAGCTTGGCGATCATGTCCCTCTGTTGCTTGATGATATTGCCGTCCTGCTCAATAACAGCACTCTGCCGGTTATGGCTTTTGGCAACCTGATACTTCTCCAGCGCAAGCAAAAGGCTCTGCGCTGATGTTGTGTCCGACTGGCCGCTCGCGGCATTCTGCATCGTCACCGCAACAAACTCATGGACTGCCTGGCTCTGGCTGGGGTTGACCCCCAATCCCTTATCGATTGTGCCATTGTTGCAAACAAAGTCTAGCGAGGTGTCGAAGCAGGAGTCGCTAGCACAGGACATCCTTAAGCCCAAAATGCTGCAGTTACTATTCGGAAGGGGAATCCTTGCTCCGACGACGTTGGCTCTTTTGCGGCGGTCGATCTGTCGTCCCTTACAGTATACTCAAGCTGTCTCTTCTCCAGCTGCCTCTCGCTTTTTGGACGTTCGGAAACGCATTTCAGGCCAGGGCCCGACGAGGAACATCCAACAACACGGGAACGACAGAGCGACTTGGCTTCCTGCTCGCCGTCATAGATCCGCGACATCGCCTCTGCCTGAATGGGTGATGGCTCAAACCTCGGGTCCAATCTGCTGCACCGATCTTCACTCTACCGTGAACTTGGTCCCGCGCGTCCCACCTCCCAGCTCCATCTGTGACTGAAGCCACCTGGCACGTGACGTGAAGTTTCGCTCTCTTTCTCACGGTCTGAGGCAACAAGACCGCTGAGAGCATAGAAAGCAGAAATATGCAGAAATCATGGCTGGGATTGCTCGGCGGCGGCTCCCGTTACCCTCACGCCGCCCCAGTCCATGGCGGACTGGGACTTCGCAGACTTCCAGCGTTCAGACGCTCGGCCGCCCCTTCCTCTTCCGCCCCGGAAGGCTCCTGACCGACCGACTCGCAAGCAACGAGTGCGTCTCGGCCCAGGTCCGTCCTTCTCGGTCGTCGCCGTCTCGCCTTGGCCCTGGGCTCTGCCGGCTCTGCTCTGTTCGCCTCCGAGGCCGGGAGATGGCCGAGACGCTCGGCTCTCGGTCTCCGCGGCGTCGCACGGCGGCCTCACAGAGACGGAGATCCGAGTGGAGTCAGCGGCTCTCGTGAGGCCCAAGCCGTGCCGATGGCTGTGAGACTGCATGCCAAGCACCGTGACAGCCTGAAGTAGCCGGAGGCCTGTTACAGAAGGGATCAGCTTGGCGCGTGGCGCATTTTTCAAATGAATAACCAGTCGGGAAAGCCAGCTGGCTGCCATCAGAAGCTTTTGCAGCCTCAGTGCCACGGACTCAGCAGTGATGGCACAGGAAGTGTGAAGCCTGCCACGCTGCAGAGTCCAAGTTGGCAACGCTGTCCGCCAGGAGAGGTCGTCTGTCTACTCGGCTACGGGAGCCTGCATGTGAAGCTTGGGGCTTGTATCTTGGGTCAGAAGACAACAAGTCTGAAAAGCACACTGCACATGGCCCATGGCATATGCATGAACAACCAGCTCCCGAAAGGATTGCTTGACAGCTCGCGCAAAGCACAGCCAGAAGGGCTCTCCATGCGTGCCTTGCGACAAGGATGAGGTCACAAGGCCATCGTGAAGGGCTACCTCCAAGTGCCTTGGGAGTTCGCTCCGCATCTGCTCAAATTGCTTACGGCACACATGAAATACTCCATCCACTCAAGCTTGGACACGAGCGCCATGACACCATCACATGCGCATGGTGCACATACCCTTGTGGGATCGAACCTATTCCGCCGACTTGCGCTACTTGGCTGGATGCTTTGCATGTAGGTTGCAAAACAACTGCCAAAGTTCCTTTCTGCGCTGTGATGCTCATGCGTGCATTTCATGTACCCGGCTACGGTCAACACAGATGTGAAGAGCAAAAGTCTGGACACAAGTCTTGCTCGCTCAGTGGCTTAAGCCTAATGGCTTGCAACACGGGCAATGCTGCACCCACGTAAGCGTTCGGTCATGTTCGGATTCGGATATTTCCGAAGAATCTGTTCTCAGTAGCGTAGCAGGCTCCGTGAGTCCCCCAGATTTGTATGATACAAGTACTGTTAGGAGGCAAGAGGAGTGGGGATGCATTTGGCTAAGTTTCAAAAACAATCACTTCGGGTCAGTCTTGCCCGGTCGCGGAACCTTGGAGTCCCAGCTGTGTCCGCTCTTCGTCCCGTGAGGAACACTGCCAGAGAGGGCATGTTGCCTCAGCGAAGCGGACTCGGCCTGAGCAAGTCTGCCTTACTTTCTTCATCTCAATTCTGTCGTGAAAGGCTAGGGTCTCCATAAGCCCGGCAGTGATTGATAGCAGTAGTTCATGAATCTTCCTTGCATCGTCTCTGTCAGCAGCGGCAGGGAATCTAGCCCAAACTGTGCTCGACTGCGGAAGCTTCCATCCTTCGCGCTCAAGCCGAGCATCAGCACCCAGCCCGTCATGCAATTAAGGCACAGGGGCTAGGCCCTGCCACAGTAGGCAGAAACGAGTTGTCGGCAGGTGGAGTTCAACGTCTCGACGAGGCGGGAGGGCTGTACACAGGGGAGCCGGAGCCGACTTTCGCAGCTGCTGAGAGCTCTCAAAGCAAGTCGGACGTCGGACAAAAAAGCAGTTGTCCTGTGGTAATGCTGACAGCTTGTTCGGCTAGGCTCAACGGGCGGCGGCTCTCATTGCCAGTGCGGAATAATTCAGCACATGCCAGCATGGCAAATGCACGGAGAACCGCGGAAAGGGCAAATGCTTTCACGTCTGACAACTCAAAGGCCTCATCGATGATCATGGTCACGCGCATAATAATGTTCCCCCCAGGAGTCTGCTTTTCCCTCGAAAGTTGGCATGAAGCCAGCCGCTTTGGCTCCAGTATCCGCATAATTCCCAAAGAGCAGCAGCAGCTCGACTGGCCGGCTTGCAAAGTTGTCCACTTTGGCCCTGTGGATGGTGCGTATCGCATGAGCTGCCTGCCAGAGCAGCAAGCAGCCCTCTGGGCAAGCCAAGGATGCAGCAGGAGTCGGCGCTTGCTCTCGTGTGAAACCATCCAGTTGAAGGGCAGGTGCAGGTCCCACGCGATTGCCGTTGCAAAAACTCATTGAAGAGTTCCTCCCTGAAACTTCAAGCACGCTGTCCGAGATGTCGCCAAACCAGAACATGGCCGCTACAATGCCGTCCAGACAGTGCCAGGGAAGTCCGGAGCTCTGCTGGCCGTGCCTGTAGCTGGTGATGTCCAAGAGTGGTTGTTTGCCCAGCAACTTGGGCAATCTCGCTTGAATTTCGTGAACCAAGCGAAAGCCAACCGCACCGTGAAGCCCATCACGGAGCTGGGATTTGTGAATTTCACCATTTTGCAGAGACTGGTACCAAACGGTTGACTCAAGCAGCCATCTGCGAACCTGAAACTCTGCCGACAACCTTGTCGACTGCATAAGGCTACACTTAAGTCATTTAAGTCGACTGAGTAGCAGACCAACGTCTGAGCTGAAGCAGACAGAGCACCCGGGAGCACTGCCACGCCTACAAGTCAGCCACATGTTCGTGCTTTGGCCACAAAGCCCTAGGCTAAATCATCCTCTCTTTCCCTTGGTGCGGCCTCTAGTACGCACGTCCAGCTCTGCACCTCTGCGAGTGCTCTCAGGCTCTCAATATCAAACTTTGGCGAAATACTAGTATCAACTTCTGCACAAGCATCAAACACTTTGTGAGCTCTGAACTACACAGAACTCACATTGCGAGCTTGGCCCGTGTTGTGCTGTTTCGGAGGTTCTTGCTGATTTCTTCTGCCACACTTCTCCATACTTCTCGTGTCCGATCTTGCACAAACCCGCCGCCCTCGGTTCTCGTCATGAAGGGTTCTGTTCTCTCAGGCACGTGTTGAGCGTCGCCAGACACCGCCTGGAGTTTGCTGATGCATGTCGCTTTTGTCTTTCGAACACGACGGCAATCGTGAGCGGGAAAATGTTACATTTGGATTCACGTCGATCCGCGCCTTCCCAGTCAGCGGTGCTGGGCAAAAACTCGGGAACCTCACCGACAGATTGGTCGAGGTCCTGGAAACGTGGAGAGCACAATGTGAACACCCGGACACAGAACCGTTTGGAAGCATCTGGAGCATGCGAAAGATTTACGCAAAGCGCCGGCGTCCGGCAGATGCAGCGCTCGGTTGAAGAAAGGTCGCACCTTCCACCCGGAAATTTTCCAAGGGTGAAACGCACGTTGAGGGACTCGAAAAGGAAACAGCCGGCCTTTGCAAACCGCGCTTCAACCTCCTCGCGCAAAGGTGCTCCTTTCTGGAGCCTGTGGATGCATGAGGCAGGAAGCAGCGGGATGAAGAAAGGGGTCTAGAGTCTAGAGTTTAGGGCATCCACTGGGCAAAGAGCTCAAGGAGACTTCGGAAGCCAGAGGCGGCCTCGGAGATAGCAGACAAGGTGTCACTGCAAGCCGCTTCGAGAAAGTTTCGGCCTCATGGAGCTCCTCGCGACCTGGCACGAAGTCGGGACTCCCCGAGGCTCGGATGCAAGGGAAGAGGGAAGTGCAACACCTGTGGATATGATGTACTCAAGTTGCTCCGTGTCATGGGCCTGGGTGTGGCGGCAGGTTGCAATCAAGCTCGGAAAAACCGTGCGGATGAAGCCAGCATCCTCTCTGGCTCGGCTGCTGGCCAGCTTTCCAAAAGAGAAGCCCGTGTTGTCAGTGACAACGCTGCCCTCCATACCTCTCCGTGTGCAAGGTGCCAAGTTGTCATGCTGACTCTTGCCAGATGCACTTTAGACAGTGCGGACGGGGGCCCGCAATTCGAAACACTCGTGACTTGCTCATGGCTGCCCGGACAACACCAGCCCTTCATCTGTTTGTTCTGCAGCTGAGGCCTTTGCTTGCAATCAGTCGAGATGAATTCCCAAGCGATCTGCGCTGCTCGAAGACCCAGTCCTTACAGCAACGACAACGCGTGCTTGGAATTCGCATCTGTTGCCGACATCTCAGTGCATGTAATCACGGTCAGTCTTGTGGATCTCTTTGCAGCTTCACAGCCTTTTGCTTCTCCCGCATTTTCGGGTGAGACTCTTCTCTTGGTCTGGTTGCAGCATCTTTGGCTGCCGATGACAGGTTCTTCGGGCAATGGCCGCTGCGGCTTCTGCAAGTCTCTAGAGAAACGCTCTCATCTGGACCGATCGCAGCTTTTGGCAAGCCTTTGAACGGGCCTGTGGCATGTGTCAAGGCCATGACTCATGACGAAAGTCACAAATCATAAGTGTAATCGGCATGCCTACATGTAATTGGAACTCCCACAGACGCGAAGCAGCTGCATGCATTGCCGAGGGCTTCTTTTCTGAGCATGTTTCGAGTCCAGTACCGTGAAAGCTCTCGCCCGCATGTATATCATGCACTAGACGAGAAGCAAATAAGGTTCAAACAAGGTATAGCATGAAGGCTGGGAGGTATGCTCGGAGGCTCGGGCTCGGAGAGCGAGCAGGCTTTTTTCTAGATGCCTTCACGTGCCTGGCAAGAAGCTTTGAGGGATGGAAACTTCCCCAAGGCTCTTCGTGCGTGTGTGTATAACTCCTGTAACCAAGGATTTTAGTGAATGCATGAATTAAGGCAGGGGAACCCAATTCTACTTCTTGGCAGCGAGCATTTCTGATCGCGCTGCCTAACAAAGACCGTCCAGATTTGCTGTGATATGAAGAAGGGACGCCTTCTTCACGCACCTGCTGTATACAGACATGGCAACCAGGCCAAGCCGTAAACCTGGCATGTCGAGGTTTCTAGTAAGGTGCAGGACTCAAAGCCTAAAGCTCGGATTGGAGACCTGCACATGCGTGCGTGTGTGTCTGTGTGTGTGTCGATCACAGGAGTTCTGAGCGACCTGGCTTAGACTCAGGAGCCTCCCGATATTTGTCGACGCGGGCCGGGAGCACAGACAGACTATCACAGGCACCCTTATTGGGATGCGTGCACCGCCCATGATAAGGCAGTATCCAACGGCCTGCTTGCTTGGGACGAACTGCAGCGGCATGAAGCTCTGCATGGACTTCAGCTTGGCTTGAACATCCTCCAGAGGGCGAGATGGTTCGAGGCCGAAGAGCCGGCAACGTCCAAAAGTCCGACTACAGTAGTGTCCCCCTGGCCTTTGCTGTCTGCTCCTTCTTGATCATTTCCAGCTGGTGGGTCGCACTCTTCAAACGGTCCAGTCTCTCCCTCTCCTGGCCAGCAGACTGCTGCACCGCAACCAAAGGTCACTGACATGCACAACGTCTGTAACGCTCTGCAAGCAACGATGACCGTTTGAGCTCAGCGGCTTCTATTCTTTTCAGTCGGCTCCGGTAGGCTGCAAAGTATCCTCAGAGCAGTCGACAGGGGGGAAACGGAGGTGCAAGCTTGAGTCCTTGCCAACTCCGGCCTTGATCTCTGCCGAAGGCTTCCAAAGGCCCATCAACCAAAGGGATGGGTGGATCGTTGTTTTCGGGAGGAGGTAGGTCACCTTCCCTGCGACGTGACGCTTCATCAAGCTTCTGAGCCGCTGGGATCGTTCGGGTGCCTGGCGGCATACTTCTTTATGCCGACGAAGGAATGGGTGCGCGGAAAGTCGACGGTGGTGACCATCGGCCCCCTGCAGAACTCAGCTCGATATGGAATGCCTCGCCAGGTGAGGAGCGTGCCGTCTGTTGCATCCAAGGATGTTGACTGGCCTTTGTCCAAGTCGATATCTTCAGTCATTGGGAAGTCGGGGCCAACCTCGAGGTCACGGTCTTTTCTTTTGTCAGCTGACCACGTTACATCAAGGGGAGCCGCCCTGATCGAAAAATGAGTGCACCCCTCCAGGTCGTCGCAGATTTGTGCAGCCTACAGAGATGCCATGACATGCCATTCCAACACTCTGCACACTCTCTGGTCTGGCTCGTGGCTCATCGTGGCTCGTGGCGTTTTGTCAAATGACCTCTTCGACGGAGTGCACCCCACGCTGGCGCTTGATGAGACGGAGCCGTGCTCCGACGAGCTCGCCCTGGCCCCAGCCTGAGGCGAAAGCCGAAAGCATGCCCCAATGGAACGTCACATGGGAACTGTGAAGCTGAGGTTTGTCGTGTCGTCGAGTCTTTGCAGCCCAGAAGGCAAATCGCACGAACGCCTGGCCTTAGCAAACAAATGCCAACCAACACACACTAATGTACAGACCGGAAAAATCCGACAGGGAACCTCGCGAGCGGCTGGGAGCCGAGTCTGAGACGACGGCCCCTTGATTTTGTATGCTGGAAGGCGACGCTTCAGCTCTTCAACATCTTTCGGAGTCCTGAGTTCTGATATAGCCTGCCTTGCTCACATTGCGCTCTAATTCCAGTGCAGCGGGGCGGCCAGACTTCTTTGTCTTCTGGCCGGATGCCAAAAGGCCAGCCTGGAGGACCTGTAGGATTTCCTTTGTCATCAAACTCTTGCATGGCCTCTCTGGCCGCAATCTCCTTGGCCTGCTGGCAGAGAGCATCAAGCTGGAAGTTGGAAGTTGCATGCGCTTACCGCTTGCAGCAGCATGGCAACCATCAGCACTGGCCCGGCCTCCTGCTCTGCTGCGTCCTCTGCTTGCTGCGCATCTGATTTGTAGGGTTCTGGCCCTGTGCAGCCTCACAAGCGCACAAGGGCGTCTGCTACAGGCATCTCGGATTCTCCGCAATGTCGGATGGGAAATGGTGTTTGCTGGATTTTGTCAAGATACCATGTCCCGTGATGCACCTTACCTTCTCCACACTGGGGAAGCTCCAGGGAGGAGAGAAGTTGTGCGCCGCCAGAACTGCTCCAGCCATGTCCCGGTCATACTTCCAGGAGTGAAGGGCCATCTCTCTCTCCGAAAAGCTCCGAAGGCTCTTCTTACCATCGCGAAGACATTGCTGAGACTTTGATTGTTTTTAATGCGCCAAGTTAGACTTTGAAGATGACAGCAGCAGCTGCTCTCTTTCCCAGATTTTTAAGGTGCAAAGTCGGGAGCGCTTGCTCGGTGGGACGCTGAGAACGGTGCGTGCGTCTTCTGCAATTTGCAGACTGAACTTCGTGACTTGAGAGAGTGGAAGGATGTAGCGTGCGATCTGCACCGTCCATGCAGCTGAGGGGATAACCAGCCACTGGCGGAGCTGCCTCCACTTGGAGCGTCTCAGGAGGAAAGAGCCTCGTGAAGCATGCTAATGTGGGAGCAGACGCAGCCAGGCCTTGTTTTTTCATGCTGCTGCACAACATGCCTTCTCAGGTCTTGACTGAACTGAAGATTGCCTTGGTGTTTCGTCCCCGTGGGGTCGAGTCTGTGTTGTAGCAATGCCCCGACAATGGAGGCTTCGTGAGCTCTAGACTCTTCGAGTAGACCCAAGTGGACGTGGAATGGAACTGTCATCAGTCTGTATCTGTATCACAAACTACGCATGCTACTGCTGCCGGCTTGCACTCCCGCAATGTGGTCTCACGGAAAGCATCGCCCCTGCGGAGCAATCGATCCAAGCCTAGGGGGCCAGTTGAAAAAGAGATACAAACAAAGTGAGTTGGTGAGGGCAGCATTCCGTCCACGAGAGCTACAGTATCTTGCGCCTGTCGGCCGAAGTCGATTTACATGCGGTGGAAATGACACGTGACGGATTGAGTCGTGGTGCTGCAGGTCTGGAAGCTTTGCTGCACGGTGCGCTTGTTCGCAGCGAACTCTACGAGGGCCTGGGATGTGTACGTGTTGCTGTCCTGGGCGATACGTTCATCATCAACAGCACTGCTCACTGTTCGCAGTTGCCCTGGCCAGCTTCGGGTCCTCTGCTCCGGTTGGTCCTGACCAGCCTGCAGTTTCAACAGGTTGGAGTACTTTCGAACAGACAAGTACACAGTACACCCCTGCTGGAAGTAGACACGGAGTGATGCTCTCACGTCGCATGGCTCTTTGCAGTCCGGAAGCTGAAGTTCGTCTCACAATTAAAGACTCCCGGGTCCGTCACGGGGAAGAGCGATGTACTCCCGGCATGGCGGCAGCAGTTCTCACTGCCAGAATCCAGACGGCGGCTGAAGGTCTCGCAAACGGACACGCCACAGTTGCACGGCAAGTCCCATTTCACCCCAGTGAAGTACTGCAGCTTCTCCCCCCATCCCCAAAACGGCCAGCAGCAACAGATTCCCACGGGCCCACATCCCTTTACGAAGCTTTGCGCTTCACACATGGCCTCCACGCCAAACTCTTCCACATAGGGTTCATCCAAGCATGCCATTGCACCAATCAGTGGCTCTTGGAATGCACAGCTGAAGACGTGTTCTGGATTCATTCGGAGTCCAAAGCTCCCAGCACGCAGGCCATCGCGCAGCAGGAGGATGTCTTCGATTTCGAGGACACGAGCGGAAGGAAAGGCGGCCCTCCGCTCCGCATGGGCCGAGAGCAGCTCCTCTCGCAGCCCGCTTCTGCTTTGCTGCAGCTGCTGGATGGAGAGTTCCTTGAAGCGCGGCTCTCGAGCAATGCCCGCCTCGATAGCATAGCGCCTCAGCAGCCAACTTCCAAGCATCCCGCTACCAGCACGACCTGTGCGACTGAAGCATATGATCGAGGTTCTAGCCTTCCGTGGAAGAAGCGTGCAAACCCCGGCTATGCTCTTCCTGTTACCCCTGACCGTTGCATGGACTGCGAGAGTACTGCGGTTGCGGCCAGGGGACTTTACGCGAGAATACACCTCGTACAAGCCATTGGCGTGGGCAAAATAGTCGTATGTGCAGCCCGGTTCGTCAACCATCGTTTCGCTCAAGTTGTAGATGAAGAAGGCAGGGCTGTTTGCGCAGTTCATGGTGTCGGGTAGCACAACACGTCTCCGAAAGTATGCTCCGATCTCGAGAGCGGCAATCAGGACTTCAAAATCAGCTGACAGGTTCAAGCCCTTTGGATGGTGGTACACGAGAAACGATGCAGAGTCGTTGAACCTGTCATCCCAGTCGTCCACGTACCACAGATTTCTGTCACCTCTGATTGCACGAACATGGACGAATGCCGCTACTACCTCTTGAGCTTCACAGCGGTGACAATCAAGTACCTGCCCAGGCACGGAGGAAATACATCTTGGGATCGACGCCGTTGACATGAACAACAGCTGGAGGTTGCCCACTCCCATCGCAGCTCTTTAGCTTGTAGGCCTTGCAGACTTCAGACGCACATCATGCTAAAGAAATACTGTGAGTGAAACTTGTGCTGCAAAGTCTGGAATGTCTGAAGCAATTTCCATGCACCACCGCCCAGCCTTGCGCCAGAAGTAATTCATTCCGTGCGAAATGCAAACCTTGCCAGGGATTAGAATCAAACGTGACCTCATATTGGACATCTTCCATGAATGGCCTCTTGATACCTCTTCAGTTCTGAAGTTCTAGCATTTTATGATAGTGACGAGTCGCAGGATCCAGAATCCGCATGGTGATGGTGTCACTGGATCCAATTGGTAAGTCCCACTTCGCTCTAGGTGTGAAGCGACGGGTCTTGCCTTGCCAGTCCAAGCCTGAGAAGGTGACGTTCTCATAGCGGCTTACGACCTGCGGGCCACGCTCTTCTCAAGCTGGAAATGACAAAGGATGGCTTGAACAATGCGAGCTGCCGACTACCAGTAGTCGGGTGTCTCTCTGGCAAATCAAGTGCTTTTGTTTCCCGGCCTCGGGCGGGCTCTTCTCCATCTTGTGCATGACGAACTTGTTGAATACCCGTTGGTCCATTCCGTCTCGAAGAGTGGGACCCTCGTGCGCGTGGTAGTGTGTGTCGATGAACTCTACTACGAAAGCCTCGCAAAGGACGGATGGCAACTAACGGTAAAGAAGCTGCATACATTCTGCAGTACAGACTACACTTTGTGAAACACCCTTCTGCTCAAGCTGTGCCCCGGAACCAGCAGTCGAGCAGAGGGGCGGACAAAAAGAAAGCCAGTGTTGATGTGCTCAGCAGGTCGTAGCCATGTCGCCCAAAGCTGTTCTGCAGGAAAAAAATGATCCGTCATTGCCTCCACATCCGAATCAAAGAAGAAATGGCGGAAAGGATTTGCGAGAAAAACGATATCGGAATCAACCACAAGAACCTCGAGGCCCAACGATACGCAAGTGGTCTGAATCAGCCAGCGCATCTTCCAAATATCATCTTGCAGGTCGCCGGAGCCATCGTTCAAGACCGCATTGAAGCCGGAGTCCTGTGCACGTCGGACTGCATCCACATCCAATGCGATGAAAACAAACATGGGCTCCAGCTCTGGGGTGTTCCTTCGAATCGAGAGGGCTAGGTTCTGGGCAATAGACCAGCGCTTCGGCCCACCGGTTGTCCAGGATGCTATCAAGCGTCCTTCCGGGCCAGCAATCTCCAGCAACTTGTCCGTGTCCACTTGCAAGGTGTAGCGTCTTGGTGGCTCCTCATCCAAATCGCTATCGAAGTAGCTCGGCCGCGTAATGTGCCACGGTGGCCGACAGTAGTAAGCCTTGCTCTCAAGATCGCCTGCATCGCTGTTTTGAAGGCCTGTCCAAATTCCTTTCACCCACTTGGAAAGGAGATTCTCGTGACTCAAGTCCTCGAAGTCGGACATCAGCCTGAGTCGGATGAAACTCCTGCGAGGGACCTGCAAGACCAAGGGCTCGACAGCACAGGCGGTCCAGATTGCCAGCAGGCGGTAGCGGTACCGCATCATAGCCCCAACTGCGTGCTGCGTGGCAGCTGTGCCGTTGTTCAGCTTCTCATGTCAGGATCTTGTGCACGAGCGGAACTGAAGTCTAGCTGAACCAGCCTTTCCAAAACTGGATGCGGAGTGACGCTGTGCATATTCGTTGGGACACAGGCGGGTTACCGGTTGTCTCAGAGGTGGGAGGTGCAAAGAGGTGCCGCGAGGTTTCAAAGGGCCATCAAAAAAGAGGCGCCCTCTGTTTCTCTAGTTTCGGGCTCGCATCGACTTAGTCCTGGTCACTGGTCCAGCCCCTGTCACTTCTCGCTGTTGAGTGATCCTTGTGTCAGGTCGCGTTTGGGGATCCTCAGCTTGCAAGTTGCATGTCTGCTGTCTTTTTCAGTTTTGGGAACGGGGCATCTGCTTGGGAACACAGCACACATCTCATGTTCGCTTTCATGTCTGCAGCTGGTCTGTGACACGAAGGCTTTACAATCGGCACCAGGCATTCGCGATTGGAAGGCTGGCTGATTTGAGCTATCCGATGCAGGCATTCCTTTAACTGGATGACGGCAACGATTCTGTTAAACAAGGCTACATGAGCAAGCATCGCCTTTTATCGGTGAAAAGTGACTGTGAATTCATGTCATCCGAGCTTGGTGTGCTACTTTCCTTGGTCCAACGACGCTTTGAAGCTGAGGGTTGACGGCAGTGGGGTCGTTTCGTCCTCAAGTTTGTGCCAAGTGGCGGCCCTTCTTTTTGCCGCCCTTTGGGGGCAAAGCGCCAGCACTCTTCAAGAGGTCAGCCTGAGACTCACAAGACGGAACGTCTTCGTCCGAAGCCCTTCGTTTCTCTGCCCTCGCCCCCTATCCTGAGCGAGGAACAACCTCTCTGAAGCCGTTCTTCTCAGAAACAGATAGAGGGCTTTCGCCCTTGCCGTTGGCCTGTCCCAGACATGCGACATAAAGGAAGGAATCCTCCTTAATGGCCGAAGTTGCGAAGTGCCCCGAAGTTGAGGCCTGGTTGACGTCAGCACTTCCCGCAATCAAAGCTTTTGCCACCGCTACCAAATCGTTCACCGCGGCCATCAGCATCGCCGACTGTCCCTTCCTCGGTCTCAAAAGCTAAAAAGCTCTGTCTCTGCAACAGACTCGTGTGCACTGCGGACTGCGGCTGAGGATCATCGTAGCCATGTTGACCTGGGCTTTGGCGTCCAGCAGCTGTTTCACGGCATGAGGCCGATCCTCAGACTGGAAGCTTGCATTCCCTCGCCACGATAAAACTTGCAGTATGAGCTTGGCAGCGCACATACGCGCAGACGATTATCAAGGGGCTAAAGCCGTCCACCGACTGTGCCTAACTCCAAGACGTCTGCGTCACAAGGCATCTTGAGTTGAGGATTCGCGAGCACCACGAGCACCCCCTCCTGAGATCAAGACATTTGCATCCGCCTTGTGCAAGAGCAGCAGCTCCAACCTCTGTGCACTCGAGAACGCTACAGAAATCTATGGGAGCTCCGCACACGATGTGAAATACTCAAAAGGGCTCTTGTAGAGAGAGAGCACACTCACTGGTAACATCCGTCACTGGAGACATCTGCTCAGTTGTCGCTGTCGAAAATAGAGCACCATGACAAAGCGGTTGAACACGGCGTGCGTTTCAGACTTGACAGGCCGTCAAAGCACGGAGATGTTCTCTCAGCAGCTTTCAAGGCTCCCTGTGCCCACTGCAACAACAAGTGTAACACATGCATGGTACAGCTTCTTCCCTTGAGCAAGGCAACAGGAGCTGCCTTTTCACGGACGGGCCGAAACGACAAGACAGAGAGAGAGAGAGAGGGAGAGATGCCCAAAGGCACACAGTTACGCACGCTCGCACATGCGCACACGCCGACCCACCCAGCCACCCACCCTCGCACAATCACACATGTATATTCAGATATCATGTGACCTAGCTACACAGACTACACACTCGCACTCCTGTATCTACAGGTCCCTCGTTGCAGCTCTCCCTCTTCCAGGTCTGACACTTTCTGTTCCCTGGATGTCGCCCTGGGCTTCAGCGATTCTTGGACACAGCCAGAAGTCGGACCCATCCTTTGGACTTAGTCGCACCCTCAGCACAGCCACGGAGCAGGTCGGGCGTATTGGACACCGGCGGGCTGAGGGACTGACTGACAGTCGGCGCGGCCAGACTGACCGGTCTTACCCGCACTATCCCGCACTCTCTTTCTCTCCCCCCGCTTAAGGCCGCCTGCTTGTTGCGGACCTTTGGGAGGGTGTGATAGTCGAGGATGATTCATTGGCTTAAAGTGCCGATACGATGTGTCTCTCTCTCGTTCTTTCTCTCTCTCTCTCCCGCTCTCCTCCCGGGCATTGGGGACGGTCAAGTCCCCCGTATAAGGGGACTGAGGAACGAAAGTAATTCACTTTTTAGGCTAAAGCCATAAAGAGTACGATGACGATTACAGTTATGTACATTCTCACTGACATAGGCTTCCGATGGGAATGCTTGTAGGATTTACATTCCTCCCCCCATTTCCGAAATAGATCAGTTGCTTGCAGATCGCACAAGCATTCTTTTTCGAATATCCTCTCCTCCTCCCTCTCCCTCTCCTTTGCATGTGTGTGTGTGTCTGTGTGCGCGTGTGTGTGTGTGCATGCATGCACCCCCTTGGAGCAGCACGTGGACTTTCTTCCAATCGCCCCTTCAATGTGAACCTTGGTCGAGTTTGATCGACACCATAGGTTGTGATCTTCGTCTGGGCACGCAGACCTTTCGCTCGCTGAGCTCTGGCCTCACACCTCACGACTGCGAAGCTTGTCACATCTTCATCCATTTCAGGCTCGCAATCCATTCCTGAGACCCTCGCTGTCTGATGCGGCAGCAGGGGAGTTCACTGCATACCTAGCATGGCCCAGCACCCTTTGCCGGCCCATCGGGGCAATCATGCAAATGCACGTCGTTGCTGCAGGGCACATCAGCGGGGTCCAACCCTCGTTGTCTGCAACGTTCACAAGTGACTTCCTGAAGAAAGACAAGGCAGCCAAGAAAGGAGATGCCCGGGCCAAGCAGATCTTCATCTTGATTTGACATCTCTGACCCCTTTTGGTGTCCGGGAGAGAAGGCGTGCAACGACTTCCACTTCACACCTGGCCATAGGCGTGAGAACTTTCAGCAATGCATAATGTTATTGTCTAGTCCGTTGCAGCTGAGCAGCTGATGAGCTGCGGCATGGAGTGGGGTGCTTCCGTCTGTGTTAGTCTGGTCGAGCCGAGCCTCTGAACCGCGTCAATGCAAACGACGGTTTTGGGCTGCACTCTTCGGACGCCTGCTTTGCCAGTAACTCTTCCACCACTTCCATGTGTCCACGCTCGGCAGCCAGTGACAACCTTGAGGCCATGGCAAGCGGGGATCTTAGTCGCTCTACGCTGAGGGCAAGTGGCGGCGTCTTGCCACTGGAGCTGGCAGCTTCTTCGATGCTGGCCCGAGCCTGGTATTTGCATTTGCCTCTCCTTGGCAGGGTTTTTCGGTTGTCCATATTTTCCCTGCCTCCAGCAGGATCTTCACGATCTGCAGATGGCCCTTGATGCAGGCCTCATATTTCGCACTCCAAAGAGTCGCCGCAACGTGTGCTGCATCACGCAGCGAGGCGCCGGCCCATGTCAAGGCGTGGTAGCCGTCGCCTGCACATGCAGGGCTCAGGGCTCAGCAACGGCTCAGTTTTGATTCTTTGCAAACAAGCGACCATCTTTCGCAAAGCAGTCAGCCTCAAAGCCCGGCCCCCGAACTTCGAGATGCGGAACGGGAACGGATCATGCCAAGAGGCTCTGTGTCGCAGAAGCCAGGAGACAGTGCTGGCCATGTTTCGTGTGGTTGCCTCGCCACAACGCCACAACCAAGGCTGACATCGGATGCCTCTGGACAAGTTCAGCTTCCGGCAATGTGCAACGCCGTAGCTCCCGTCTCATCCTCGCGTTTGATCGCCGGATTCTGCAGCACTGACATTTGTCTGCGCATACCAATGCAATCTTTGGTGGCATCAGGGCCGCGGCTCTGGATTCCAAGTTTGCCTCTCGATTCGAACAGTGGCACTGGGGTATTGTGCGTGCGTCATGCTGGTGACTGCACCTTCTGCTTGATCAGATGCTCCAGGGTCACCTGTGCAAGTCTGTGCAGAGCCCATGAGGCATCAAGAACTGGCTGGTGGCAAAGTGATGCCGCTACCCTGCAGCTGCCTGATCCTCCATGTAGACGGCCTGACAACCAAGGCACCTCTGATCAGCACACGCCATTCCTAAGTGCCCCGCCTGTAGGAGCATCTGCCCCATCCGGTCTTCCTCTAGAACATGCCATGCCAACGTCGCTTGCTATATATCTCCACGTCGCTTGCTATATATCTCTTTGCGAAAGCATTGACAGCTGCAAACACCAAGTTGGCCACAGATGGATTCCAACGGAATTGCTCCCCCATCCTTTCCTGGAGCGGTGCAAAAGCCAACGTCACTTCAAATTTGGCCCTGCCCTGGCCTGGGCATCAGGAATCAGGACACCATTGCCGGCCCCAAATGCGCTAAACCGACTCTTTGCTGCTACACTGATACATTGCCCTGCGGGCTGTTGGGAATCCAGTTGCTGTGCCGAGTCTAAGGGCACGATCACCAGTTCTTCTGCAAGCGGATTGTCATCATCTCAAGAGCATTATTAGACAGATTGTGCCACGGGTTTGTTGTCTAGAAGCCAATGCTGCAGATACTCAGTAGGCCCACAAAGGATCCAAGCTCGTACAAATCCTCGCGATGACGGTCCCGTGGGATTACTCCTTTCTCGCTGGCCTGCCTTCCCCTTCCTCTCAATTTCTGTGCCAGCATCTACAGCTGCTCTTCTGCTTGACAGCACTGACACATGCTGGGCTGCGCGAGCCCACCCGTAACGTGTATGCAGCACTGTATGCATTAAGGTGTGGAAACAGGAGAGTGACAGGAGAACAAGAAATAAACAACGAGGGGGCGGTGTACATTCTTTTGTGCGTCTGCCCCCCCCCCCTCCAGGCGGCTTAACGTACTACCTTGCCCGTCTTAGATCCCAGTCCTCTCGACACCTTCGTTTCGCATGGTCAAACAGGTCGTCGTCATACCGTGCAGGAAGAGCTACGATACACAAGTCTATATTCTTTACTCGCGGAGTCAACCTAAGTGGTTTTGATCCCGACCAGAATGCCTGCATTATTATTGGTTGCTTTTGCAATTCGCGCATCACTCTGGGGGTCCCCTGCGTGTTTGTACTTAAGCAGTGTTTGGTAGCATACTCTACTTTTCTGCTACCCATCCATCGATCTATCGATCTTTCGATCTGCCTATCTAGCTAATCTTATCTACCATTTATCAGTCACTCGGTCACTCAGTGAGCCAGTCAGTCAGGCATTCAGTCAATCAATCAATGTATCTACATGAGTTGGATTTGTCTCACGCCTCAGAGAATTACACATCAATGGCGAGAATACACCTCAGTTTTGGTAAAGATACGCTTGTGCTTAAAGTGCTTTTCCTTGTCATCTAGACTTATCGTTGTCGCATGAATCGGAGCCCTGTGCATCATCAAATTCAGCAGTTTCACTCTCAATTCTGCAAGCACCTGCTCGAGACACCCGTCAGTGGCATCAAAACCAGCCATTCTTCGATTCCAAAAGCACTTTCTCGAGAAACACATCCGTGGCATCACAACACATCAAAACCACCAATTCCCTATGTAGACACTCGATTCCACAAGCACCCGCTTGAGACACCCATCAGTGGCATCACAACCAGCCATTCCCTGTGTAGACGCGACTGTTCGAAGTGCGCATGTCAACTAAACCCAGAGACTTAAGCCATATAGTATGCGATATCGAATAAGGATGCCTGTATGCTCTCGACGACATAGATCCTTCTGCTTTGTTTCCCCCGACCACGGTCATCAAACTAACCAGATAACTTATTTAACACCCTCTTTGCTTTGCTTTGCTCTGGGGCTAGAAGGATGGGCAGGCCCCATCCTCCGCTCAGTCGAGCTGCCCCATCCCGCCATTTTGACAAGATGGGCTAGGCTTTACAAAGACTCTACGGGAAAGCGGGGGTGCCCTGTGCGTGCATTTAACACCCTCTTTGCTTTGCTTTTTTGATTTAACACCCTCTCTCTCTCTCTTTCTTTCCCCAGGCTTGCGGGCATGCCCCCACGGGAGCAGCCCGTCTGTTGAAGGGATGCACCGTTCTACGTGCGAAACGAGTCTGGCACTCCACGCATTGAGCTTTCGATTATGCTCTCTTTCTTTCGCGAGGGTAGAGGAAGGGGGAGCGACCCCCTCCCCCGGCGCTTAGCGCCCCCCCAAGTTGTTTGGGGAAGCCAGGTGAGAAAATACTGCAGAGGCAAACCGGGAGCAGAGGTCGGTCGGTAGGTACATTACAGTCAGGACATGTCAGGACTAGTTATGCGCTCTCTCTCTCATTCTCATTCTCTTTCTCTTTCTCATTCTCATTCTCTTTCCCTCTCTCCCTCTCTCTCTCTCTCTTCAGCACAGCCAGAAGGACGTCGCGTCAGCTGCTCTCTCTCTTTGCTTTGCTTTGCGCAGGGGCTTGAGAGGCGAGCAGCCCTCGCCTCCCGCTCATCCGAGCTGCCCCATCCCGTCATTTTGACGGTTTGCTCTCTCTCTCTCTCTCTCCGTCCCTGTCTCTCTGTGGCCATTCATTTACTCATGGCAGTAGCACGACATCGTGCTCCCCGAAGCTGCCACCGAAGTCCGCGCCTGGCACGAGTCGACATCAAAGGCACAACAGCGAAGACTCAGGTGACCGGTGATTCTTCAGAAGGAGGCTCGGAAATCCTCTGCTCTGCAACATTCCATTGCCAAGGAGCTCGAATCGTGCGCAAGATGTCAGGATTCTGTATGCGACTGTGCTTGCCCTCCCGTTCCCGTTTCCATGCCATCGCGCCAAGGACAAACCCTCGAAATTCGATTGCCCCTCTGAAGCTCCCTGTTCGACTAGATTGCTGTGCAAGGTACTCATGGCTGTGACTCCGGTACTTCGCCGAGCTCGACTTGCAGAAACGGATTTGTCTACCCTTCCACCACGGAGCTGCGCCTCCGAACCTGTAGCTGATGTGCAGGACAGGGTCTGCTCCGTCCTCCTTGCGCTCGAAGCGCTGAAGAAAGAAATCACAAATGCAAACACTGCAAATCATCGCGTCAGCTCTCACGTGAGCGCGTGCGGTCGCTTCCGGCGCCTCCGGCCGGCCGAAGCCCAGGAGCGTCGACTTCGGAGCGCTCTCGGCACAGGCAAACGGCGAAGCTACGGCTACGTTCTTTCCGCCGTGCATATCCATGCCGTCTGCCATGCTGAGGCAGCCGCGCTGATTTGCAGCTGTGAATGTCGCACTTTGGCCATGAGGCAGTTCGTGACGTCCTTTCATTATCTTTCATGCTCGTCAGGTGTGCAGCCTTTCAGGTGGGCTCTGAGGCACGGTCAATCACGCCTTTGGCCTCCGACAAGCCATGCTTCCTGAAACATTCCAGGTTAGCAAACCACTCTTGTTCGGCTGCATAGAAAGCAAAACTTGGAGCGGGGCAAGCCATTCTGCATCGCAGCCTTCGAGCCGTAATGCGCAGACAATATGACCAGACCGTTCACATCCTGCCGTCAGTGAAAGCCCACAAGGCACGCGGTACGTTCGCGCGAACACTTGGCTACATGCACATGCAGCACGTTGTTTCCTCCTCCTCCTTCCGCCGACGCGTAGCCTCACCAGTCAAGAAAGCTCGTTGTCGGAACGCTTCCGCCTTGCCACGACAGAACGGAGCTTGTGTCAACAGTGTCTTTTGATTTCGCTAGCCGCTACTATGGGCCAACAGCCGCCGGGCTTTGTGAGCATCTTCCTCTGAGCTCGCAGGTGGCTCGTCCTTCTGTGATGCGGCAAAAGCCTGATGCGGTCGCGTCAGCCCAGTCTCACTCGTAAGCATAACGGCACAGCATCAGATTGACGGCTCAACAAAGCTGTAAACAACAGTCAGAGGGTCTCGCAGATCTCGCAGACATATTTAGTTGCCAACGAAAGCATTTCCACAACTGCACTCGGCAGTGCTTTCGTTGTGAGCATTTTCAGGCTTGCCGGCAGTTGGTGTCTCAGATTGTTCTGTGGGTGGACTGGGTCGAGGGCCTTCTGCGCGTGGGATCACGTGACAGGGTCCTATGTGAAGAGATTAGCAATGATTGTTAGAGGCACGAATCGGAGCAGAAGAGCAGCATAAGGCAGGCTTGCGCAAAGGCACTCTAAAACATTAAACCTTGAACCGTACGTTCTTGTACGTTCATGGGTTTGCGGGCTTGTGTAGCTTCCCACGGCCAAACAAAATGGCCAAGCAGCTCTCTAAGCTGTCTGCGGCTGCGGCTCAAGGCATACTTCGACAAAAACATACGAGACTTGAAGGCATTCTCAATCTAGAATCTTGTCCTTCTAGGAGTGCTCGCGAAGCCTGATCGGTTCCGTGCCCGTGCTTGATCCAATTGGCAGCGGCACTTCTGTTTTCGTGCCACCTTCTCATCTGCCGAGCCGAGCATGCCGAGCCGTTACTATGCCGCCTATACAGGATGCGACGAATGCGGATGGCCCCGTGTTCCGAGTCCTGCTTTTCCAATCCTGTGGGATTTGCAAGGATCATCACCGATTGGTCAGTGCTCGTGAAACAACTAGCAATAGTGCTGACTTGCTGCTCCGCTTTAGTTGACTCGCTTTCGAGCGTTTTGTCTGGACTGGCGACGCGCGACCTTTTCTACGAGTTGGCTCAACACAGAAACCTGTATCGGTTGTTTGGAGAAGGCCACAGACATGCTGCAGTGGCAACAGTTGCACGATCCGTTCCCAAGTATTTTGGCGTGAGACTAGTGGGCGTCCACCGCACCGCTGGGCAGCCCTTCAACTCAATCACTTGACATGCCAGACCGATTGGCTCCCCAACCGCTACTGGCTGTTTCCGACAGCCCCATGACACTTAGCAACAAGATTAACGTCTGAAATTTGAGTATCTGGCTTGACTGCTTTGCATGTACAACGCCTTTGAGATTTCTATTCTATGATTCGTTGTGTCATGAATTGTCATGGCTTTGGCTCGAATGATCCGCGAAGTTGTTCTTACGGTTACGCTACTACCAGCTGTCCCACTACATATTACAAATCATGTGTGCCCTCATACAGGTGATTTCTGCCGGAGTTCCATTCACTCGGCAGGACGGACTAGGACTTAATGATGCTGCTGATGCCGTTCATCGCGACGAGGATCATGACAATGCAAGCAAAGCGTGGCATGAACTGGTTCATTCAGGCACCCGCTTTGGAAAACTGCGCGGAGATCAGCGCAAAACTGGTATGCAGTAGCCGCAGCACGAAGGGCGGGGCCTGATAAATCCGGGTGACCACTTCCGCAGCTGTCGTGCAGTGAGAGAAAACAGCGTGCTGCGGCGGTGCCGCGCTCTGAGCTCCGAGTTGAGGCCATCACAGCCCAAAGCAACATCGCCAAGCCAAGCTCAGCAGCTGGGACTGGACCAGACGCCTAGTCAGATGACGAGAAGATCCAGCACTCCGAATAGCAGTTCGACCATCTTCAACGGCCTCAGACCACAGCTCCAGCGGAAACACAAAACGCAGGCCGCACCTGAGAAGTCACCGGAGCGACGGAGCACTGAGAGAGTATTGCGCTTCACCTGCAGAGCGTCAGTCGCAGAGCCAGGCCATGGGCTCGAACCTGCCAAGATCCCAACAAATGGCGGCGGCGGCGCGGGGGGTGATCAAGGGGGGGGGGTGGCCGTGTCCCTCTTCGTGGCCTGCAGAGACCAGTGAAGCTTCGTCAGCGCGTCGGCGCTTGCCTGGCATAGGCACATCGGCATGCGGAAAGGCAAGGACCCAGGAGAGACAGCAGAGCTCAGAAGGCCTTCGTGCAGATCAACTGCACTGCTGCACCCTGTCGGGAAAGTGTGGGCGAAACCTTCATGGAAAAACCTCGTCGGGACAAGGCTGACCAGGATCCCAGTCGCCAAGCACCTGGCCTTTCACAGGCTTGTACTTGAAGCTGCAGCCTAGGAGCCCAGTGGCACAGTAACACACCGACTTGATGCACCCTTTCGGCTTCGTTTTCAAGTTTCGGCTTTCGTCAATTTCCGCATAATGCTTTATTCAGGCTCGTTCTGCCCTCACCACATGGCAGCTGTTTGTGCGACCACGGACAGGCTTGCATGGCTCGAGTTCTGCGAGGCTTCGTCATGTTGCTGTGCTGGCTGCCTCAGGACCTGGAGTTCCGCCCTACGTCCGTGCTTGGCTCGCTGCCGACTTCGCTAGCTCCAGGCTGCAGATCAACAAACATCTTGGCCTTTCGTAGTTTCGTGCTTCTCATGCCCAGCAGAGATCTGACAACTGCGACCGCACTATGGCAACGGCACTGTGACCACACGAGAGGCTGGTCTTCACTAGGTTGAAGCCCAAGCTGGGACTCGGTGCAAGTGTCCATGTCAGCTAAGCAGCTTCGAAAAGGACCGCACGAACCACGTGCTCTCGGTGCAGCACTCAGACGACAAAGTTCCAGTCAACCCTGTGCAGGTCTCTACAGCCACCGGATGCCACAAGACCAGGACGCGCTCTGCCGCCTCCCCGCAGCGTGCCTCATGGCTTTATCTACAGCAGAAGTCTCCACAAACCCAGATCGAATGCATCTAAGGCACGAGTCAACCACGGGCTGACATTCAGAGCCAGGTAGCGTCCGTCTCTCGAATAGCCCAGCTGTTGCCGGACCTGTCTAAACTTGACAAGCCACAGGGACTCCACTGCACTTTGCGGATCTGAGGAGCCGTCTATGCAATGTGGAGACAAAGATCGAACAATCGACAGCTCGGCATCGGGTGTCGCGCCTGTCACCTCACCGGACGGATCACAGCATCAGCATCGGTCGGTGGCTGTCGGAAGCAATCGTAAGCATGCCACGTTGCAAGAAGCTCGCAGATTGGTGCCCGGCGCGACCTCGACTCGAGGAGTAATCTCTAATCGACTCCAAAGCGTGTGACCCCGCCGACTGTGCAGTGTGAGACGGTCGCCGTGGCATTCGCAGCCAGCAAAAGCTTTGCTGCTCCAGCGCCGCTGCTTGACTGAACATGCGAGGCCTGGTTCGTGCGCAATCGCGTGTGCGAGTTGTGGCCACAATCTGATGCCCACAGTGATCAAGGCTCTGACGCAGCCCACCGACAGGCGAAAGCGCTCCTTAGACACTTCAACGAGAAGTTTGGCACCTGTACACAACTAAACACTTGGGACCTTTGACCTCTGCTGGGCCAGCGGCTGCCAAGTGAATCTGCACCGAGTGCGAGAGCGCGCTGTACTGCAAGCGAAAGGAACCTGGTTGTACTGCCGATGATGTAGGCTACGGCTTGTTTGCCATTCATGACACCAGCATCTCGCTAGGACGTCAACGTTTCAAAGGCGCGCCCGGCTTGGCAGTTGCAGCGGTCGACAGCACGAAGGAACCTGACAAAACGCATGAGAAGGTTTAGCCGTGGGTTTCGCGCGGCTCACAAAGGGGCCAGACCGTTGAGACTCAGCAGTCTCTGTGCTCGGAGCTCCTGATTCGAAGCATAAAGCTAGCTAAGAGCATTTCTGAATTTGCACAGCGTCTAATCAGCTGGCAAAAACTCCTGTCCTCGTGCTTTCGCACGAGCCGCTGCACTCGTGACTCAAGGTCCTGAACGTTGGGATTTCGGTGGGCATCTCTGTCAAGAATAGAAAGCAATAGCCACAGTGAGGCCGGAAAGAACAACAATGGGTTTGGGAACTGGACATCGAATTCTGGGGGAGAGTTTTTTCGGTGTAAAGTAGCGAACTTTCCCTAGAGACGCCACGCCTCACGCGTGCGAAAAGCTGGCCAGAACCATAGGTTCTGGCCGTGATGCAGGTCTCTAGACATTTGTTTCCCTTGTTCTCCTGCCTGCAACTATTTTGCCATCGATGCCGGCGTCCTCAGTCTTCGGTATCTATTTGAATGTGCTTATTGTCACTATGCGTTGTCAGCGAGTATCTAACACATTAAACCGATGCCGGCCAGAACATTGATCTGCCCGGATATTTCCACTCCTGCTCTCTTTTCAGCCGATCTCTTCCCCATCTTGGCTTTGCATAACATCCGCACTCTACCTCGAAGCCTCTACGGGCTGTAGGCCCTTGCGATATGAATTCATCCCCTGACATGCCCAAAACAACACAAGGCGTTGTCGGTCGTCCTTCAGCCTGTCGTCAGGCACACTGATGGCACCTGCACCACCATTATCCGCTCGCCGCTCGCTTGCAGTACACCGCTAGCTGCTATGCTGCTACGAGCAGAGTGTCATTGCTGCGTTTTGGCACTCGAGGTGGCGCGAAAGCACCTTCTCCATGATCGACGCCGTCATCGTCCGACAGACTTTCTGCGAGTCTCACGCCGGACAGGCCGTACTTCTCCTAGAAGCCAGCAGGAATGTCAGCACACACGATCATAGAGGGGGAACGACGCTGAGATCGCTGAGTAAGCGACATAGAAGCCACGCAGCGCCTCAGGTTCTTTGTTGCTCAGTTCAACTGGCGGGCGCTTTGATCCAACCCCGGAGAGCTGCTTTGCTTTTCTCGTGCCGACGTTATGACACGGTCTGCACACTTGCGTGCATCTTGACTGAGATCTGGCACCTCGTCACTGAGTATCCGATATGCTCGATGCACCTGGCACTGGTTCAATCTTCGAAAGTTGTAAGGCTCTTGCGAGACTGAACTGGACGCATGGTGCCCGCGCTGAGAAGGAGGCTCTGACGAAGGCTGCATTCTCACCTCTATGATCACAGAACTGAAGCCCATGCCACTCATTGCTGCATTGTTGTATCTCGAGTGTCAAGCAACTCAAGGAACATCTTCGGTGCACTCCTTCACCAGCACGAACATGCTTGTCCGGATGGTAGAGACGAGAAAGCTCCCGGAATGCCACACGAACCTCTGCTAACACAGCATCATTTTGTTGCAGACTCTTGTCAATCACAGGGCAGGGTCGTGTCAGGTCGTGTCCGAGCCTCGTCAACCGAAGCTCCGCGTTGAAGATTCAGCGTATCCCATAGATCATAGTCTCCATCTGCCATGAAAAGCACTTGGCTAAGGGAATCCTGTCAGCTTGAGTCTTGCAAGATCGCGAGTCGTCTGGCTGCGTTATGCACTTATGTGGCAGGCTGGCATACTCAAAT
This sequence comes from Symbiodinium sp. clade A Y106, assembly GCA_003297005.1. NCBI lineage: Eukaryota > Dinophyceae > Suessiales > Symbiodiniaceae > Symbiodinium > Symbiodinium sp. clade A. The sequence continues at coordinate 75,559 of BGNK01000175.1, forward strand.
TCTCAGCTTTCAGCTAGACTGTCTTGCAGATGACATGTCATGGTCAACATGTGTGCTGGTGTCTGTCGTGACAATCCGCACCGGCACACAATGCGAGTGTTTCCCTACTGTGACCATGCTTTGGTTCTTGAGCTCGCGGATGAAAGTCCCACGGATCTGATGCAGCTGCATAGACGGCATGGACAAGATTGGAGCCGAGATAAATAAGCATGGCTTTTTACTCCGTCGTGGCTGCGGCAGTTTGTCGCACACACATCAGGAAACTAGGACTTATGGCATCAGCTGCAGTGGCCTTTCGATGCCAGAAACGAGTAACTGTAGATAGATCTGCCAAACAAGCAGGAGCACGGTCATTTCTGTGATCTTCCGGCCATGTTGACCTGCAAGAGTGTCTCGCAGAGACGATGTGAATGCATCACCAGCACGCGAGCAGTGCAATGCGCCTTCAGCGCCATTGAAACAGCCTTGCCCACAAAGTCATCGCGCCTACAGCTGTTCATCTGCTTGTTGTTCATTGCCATCCCGTGATGGTGGTTTGTTGAAATACAGATAATTACATATTCAGAACTGCCAAACCGTGACACCTGTCACTACCACGGCAATCTATCCAGGGAGGCAGCCCCGTGCAATTGGGTTGATCGATATTATTGTTCCGATGAGTGACCATTTAATACCCCATGCGCCCGCCCTTGCGCTCTCTTGCGTGTCATGCGCCCACACGAGTTTTTCATACCCGCAGCTTGTATGATCATGAGCTTCAGTATCTTGCATACCAAAACAGGACCCATCGGGCATCGCAAGCGCTTTGGTTTCGGGCTGGAGGCTTCGGAAAGAAAGGTTTCAATATCTAAAATGCACCATGGGGAAACCTCTGTTACAAGTGATGTATAGCCATTTTGCTGCCCTTGCACGCTCTTGCGCCCGCACTTGCGCGCTCTTGCCAGCACACCATGTTTTGAAGGCAATTTCAATAGTGACAATGAATAAATCGCCTCTGTAGAGCAAAGTCAAGAAAAGGGGGTTCAGATCAACCCTGGGACAGCACATCCCACGCCCTGAGCCCTCGTAATTCCAGCTCCGCCTGTGCGGATCTGGACATTGAGCTAACCAGTCGAGCAGAGTCTGTCGCATTGCCTGTAGAATGCTTGCAGTGAGTCCGCCAGAGTTCTCGAACGCAGCGTCAGATCGCAGCCTCACAGTCTCCTGTAGAGCAAATCTTCTCAATAATTTCGGCCTGTGCGACAAGACGAAACATCCCTGCATGCAGAATTCTGCAAGCCGCCCCTACCCTCTCCGCCTGTGCATCTTCCTGCAAAGACTCGTCAAGGTCGTCGGAGTCAGACGCGCCGAAGATTTCGGGAACGGCCTCCATGAACCACCTTGCAAGTCATACAAACTGGCGAACGCGCTGCCCCAACAGCGGCAATGTAATTTCAGCATGGTGCATCTCCATATCTGTCTGCAGCTTTTGCTGCTTAAAGTTGAAGACGGCCTGAGACGTTCCCATGAGGTCGCTAGTTGCAAGCAGGCAGAACCGGAACACCGGGGCCTCCCGTTGGTCCAGCCGGCCCTTGCAGTCGTGCCTGCGAGGATCATCCTCCTGCACCACAAATTTCGGCGAACTTTCGCAAGTTTCAACATTTTTCAGATCCTCTTCATCCTCGGGTCCGAGTGTGCGAAACCTGAGATAACACGGTGCCATGGTCCTTGCAGAGCATCTGGCCTGGAGGATTTCGACTGCAGCAAAGCCACGCTGCTCTGGACATATCCTCCAATTCAAGAAGGGGCACATGCAGGAGAGGCTGAAAGTGCTTTTTCCAACGAGTAGCGTGGCCTGTGGTGTCGGACCCCATGCAACTCGCAGTTTCTGAAGTGCTTTCAAAAGCGGTGCATTCGCAAATTCGAGCTGCGAACTGAGCACGATGAAACTGACAAACACTTTATTACCTTTCCTTTTTTGCAGCATGCTTCAGCCTGCGGCTGTTGATTGGCCAGGCTTTCGATGTTTAATGTAGACCACAGACTGCTGGGCATGCTACCAGATCAATGTAAGCCAGAAAGCCCGTTGCCAGAGTCAAGATACTGTCAAGTGTTCACTCGAGCGTTTGAAAGGATGTGGCGGCACAGGGCTGGAGTGCAGCGGAGCAATGTTGCAACAAAGCGAGCCACCAAGTTTGGTTTTCGGCAATCTAATGAGGCGGCAGTGTGGAGTAGCCTGCAGAAGCACAAAGGTCTCGGTGCTTTCGGCATCTGCATGAGCAACTTCGATTCAACAGAAGTTCCGCTCGAACCTGCAGGGTGTTCTGCAGTGCTCTTCCGCGCCTCGTGCGTCAGCAACAGACTTCAGCACGAGATGAGAAGACTGTGCAGCCGCTGGATGCTTTGTCACTCTGTGTGCTGCGCCTTGAAGTACATGACTGCGGATGTGACGCAGAGAACCAGCCCCAACCAGTTGATGACCGAAATGGAGCTGTTCAAGGACTGGTCAGGGGCGCAAGCACAAAACTTTCATTCGGATGAATGAGAAATACTGTTCGAATCTGGCATTTCCCAAGGGGGCCTCAATAGGCAGCAAAGTAACCGTATGGAACGGTACCAGCAGCGCTCCAAATGCAGCTGACGTTATCTGAATCAACCTGGTAGTCCCGATGACCTGGTGCGATGTAGCTCGGTCAACTGAAGGCATACAAGCTCGATGAACAATCACCACAAGGCCACAAGGGCAGGGACGCTGCAAGCATCGCAAATGCCTGCAAGGAAGAACTGCGCTTCACCATGTGCATCAGGCCATGAAGCTCTGCAGCATGACCATTTTACATCGCATCGTGCCTATGACAGCCACAAGTCGAAAGACAGGACCGGGGCGAGGGAGCCATGGAATGGACCAAAACCCATGCCACCTCGAAACTTGCAGGACTGGATCCAGCTTGTACTCAATCCGCCAACCCGGCTTGGCAGCGCAAAAACAAATCTGAGTATGCGTGGGGAATGTCCCTCTGGCCCTCGCCGTGGTGCCGCTATGCGACGACTCCCTCTGCCTCCCTTAACTTCTTAAGCACGAGCCTGCTGCGGTTCTCCTTACCGAGTCCGTTGCCAGTGTCAAACCATGCGCCAGAAGGCAAACGTTCCCTCGTGCAGCCCAGGCACTCATTGTACAGTGACCTTGCAGACCAGGGCCAGGGCTCATATGAAACAGGCCGGGGCAGCAGGGGCAACCAAACTGCGTGGTTTCAGATCTTGTGAGCGGCTGGCAGTTCTACGCCGACAGTGAAAGCTGCCAACAGCACCAGCTTTGAAACGACGAGTGCACCCGGCCTGCGAGACAGACGAATATTTCCCAAGAAGACTCATGGGATTCATTATGTGACAGTGGTTGACTTCGTCCAGCTGTTGCTCAGGAACACTAACAGAAGAGAAGGAACAATGACGTGCCTTCTACCCTGCGCAGGAGACATTACCTTCTGCGTGAGGAGACACCGTGCCACGGTGAACACCTTGCGAACGTTTTCTCGGTACGGCTTGCAAAAGTGCTGGTGAAGCGGCTCTATGACACTATGAAGCAATACGCACGACAGTATGCACGTCTGTACGAACTGTCACTTGTGCCTTCGACTTCGTTTGACTTTAAGCAGTGGGCAGAGCCTTGTCCTCTCTGCGGAAAGCAGGCTCAGACTCCAGCAACGGCCAAACAGGCCCACTCCAGGCTTGTAAGACCCTGCGAGAGCCACCGTCATCCAACTGCCGCACAACTGACCCATCTCTCCGACCTCCAGTGATGGCCAGGGGCCATGCACGGCCATCATGCCACCTAATGATGCAACCTGAGTTACCAGAAGCGCGGAAAGGTCATAGAAACGCTACTTGTATGTCATTGTACGTTGAAAATGCTTGATAGGGGCTATGTCACTATGTAAACTTGAAGCTTCGCCGCGGATTTCTTGTTGCAGCGGCTCCTGCTGTACACTGATGTTATGTGCTCTCCATGAGGCCCGAAAGGCAGGAATTTCGATCAATTCTTCTGTGCCAGAAACACATTGATTAGGTGCATGTGCGGGGTTTGACCTTCGAAGTGACCGAAAAGTGCCCTCAATGTTTCGACATGTGCACAGGCGAGTCAAGTTCAGATTCTCCAAGGACTTACAACTCGGGATGCAGACCCCGCCAACTAGCAGATGCCTGTGCTGCCCGAGTGTCAAGCTTGCTGCACTGTTGCCACAACCGATGTACAAAGAGATGGAAGGACTTGTGCCATATGCAAGCAGCTCTGAATCATGTCTGGCTAGGGCTGCGGCACCGGCTGCAGTCAAGAGCTCCTGTAGAGACACAGACCGCAGAAAGCACAATGCATTTGATGGGGGCGCGTGGCAACTTCAGTTGGTGAGCCTGGATAGACACACCTCTACACAACTGATCCGGGAGGATCGATGCATACGAAAGCGTGAATTACCGACAACATGGGCGATACGACGCCTGAGCACCCACTCCTTGTGGAGGACTTCCATACCTGCAAGTGTGCACTGAAGTTCAGTGCATGTTCTCAGTGTTATGGAAAGTATCTTCGCAGCCAGGGTGCCGAAGTAGTTGGTGCCTGGAGTACGCGCTGTATCCAGTTGACTTTGACACGAAAGCACGAAGCGTCACTGTGCTAACTGAGAGTTGGACTTGCAACGAGGATAGTCGTTACCTCGATAGGGCTGTCAGGAATCGAAAGCTCCCTTCAGATGCATCGTGCTTGATAGGATTGGCAGGATTGGTGCATGCAAGGGGCTGGGGTCAGCATGTAGAACCATGCTGCCATCGTGTGATGCTGGTTGGATAAGACCTGAGCACTCAGAAACGTTCAGCAATACCAGACTGCAAGGAGTCATGTCGCTCCGCCTTAGCGGCAGCTGCAACTTCGAAAGTTATGAGGACGCCGAGGATGAGCTGCACATACATGTCAACCTTCCGAAGCAGGGCGAAGGGAAGGGAGGCTATATATATATATAATATAAGTCTATATATAGAAATAAACGAATAGATAAATAAATACAAATGAATAAATAAATAAATATATATATATATATACACATACATATACATATATAATAAGTCTATATAATAAGTCTCCAACCGCCGGGCCTCAGCCTCGGCTGCTAGCTCACCTACAAGTTCCTGCGTGCCCGTCTTGGACAGCAAAAACACGATGGTGATGACCAGAATGCCGGCCACAAAGTTGGACAAGCAGGCTGTCAGGAACCTCAGAATCTTGTTTTTCTCCTTGCTTTATTCTTGCTGAGTTTGGAGCCGGCCCTCTCGACTTTCCACAGTGCAAGTGACTCAAGAAAGCTGTCTGTCACGAATTCGCAGGGTGTATGGTTGGCACTTTGCCAACCGCAGAACGACGAAGAGCTGGACCTTTGCGGCCAAGTTGCGGATATGGGAAGGCCAGCTCCTGAAACTGTGCAGCATCCGCTGTGGAGCTTCATGATTCGAACTGTAACCTATTCATCTTGAGAAGCTGTATCTTTGTGCTACCAATCTGGCATATCAGACAAGTCTGCAGCAGCATGCGAATGCCACGAACCAGCGAACGAACAACCAAAGCAAACTCATATCTTGCAGGAAAACATTTTCAGCCATCTCAACCAGCACAGGAAACACCAGGACGAGCCACATGCGGCTGCAGCGAAGCGAATCCAGACGAACATCGCACGATATCTTGAAGCGAATGGCGCCGCGGACACCACAACCGCAACGAAGCGAGCCGGATCGAAACGCAGAGCCAAGAAGTTCATGACGACCGGAATCAAAGCACAGCCCAAGTTGTCGGACTGCTCTTGGGATCTTCCTTCACAGGCCACTTTTCTATTCAAGCTATTGTCGTGTCGAAAATCGAGCCTCTTCGGAAGTACAACTGTCGGCCTTCACCAAAGGCACGACGACCGAGCAACTTCGGCGTATTTCGCTTGAGTGCCCAAAGTGTTGGGACGACGACTTCAATTGCGGGACGGGTGAGTAGTGGAGCTAATCTTCAGGGAATGGGGATGGGCACTGGTCAAGCAAACACAGGAGATGTGATGATGTCTATGCTACTGTCATGTTTCGCCACGAAGTTGCTTTGCATGATCCTCGTCAGTAGTGAGGTTCTGCAAGCAGAATGCGCCAATGAAATCACCTGAGGCCAACAGGTTGTGACTGCCGCAATACTTTGGGACTGCACCTATCACCTCTTGGACCTTGGGCTCCCTGCTGATGAAGACCACAGAGACCCAAAAGACAACTTCGACGGAGCGCTGCCAGCTGGATTCCAGAAACCTAAACCCAAACAAGCGAAGGCAAAGCCAGGTGCCGCCTGCCGATTGGGTCCCTCCAGGGCCCCGGCTCCTTACTCGCACTCTGTATCCTGTAACTGAGCCGCGCTGCCCTCAGCTCGCGACTACATGCAATGTGATGTGGCTCGTGACTGCCAGTCTAAGCCAAGTGCTGCGAACGTCCGGTGCTGGAGCCTTGCAGTCTTGCGTGCTACACCATGGAACGTCGTTGCGGTGCTTTGACGACTAGGCCTCTGCTGTGACCGCTGCGCATATCCGCTGATGCTACTGATGTTCCGGGCACGGTCAGCTTTGGAACTCAGTCAGGCGACACGGGTAATGCTTTTAAAGGAAATATATTTGTGGAGGCGGTTGACAGGAGGAGGGAGGGAGCAGGTGGTGTAAGCAGGACCTGAAATCTTGACAATGCAATCAAGCGCAGCACGTGCCGGTCTGGGCATCGGAGGTGATGAGATGGACGAGCCCCTGCTCAGGTGAATATTGAAGTGCTGGCAAAGCATTTCCTGTGCCCCGAAACAACAAGCCAGACATACGCAGAAGATGCACCGCTGTCACCTGGGAACCGACTCATTGGGGCAAGTCTTTGTTGAAACAATCTGGGGCGGGGGCTGATCATGTCGCAGACGTTGGAGGATTTGCTGTTGATGCTATCTCCCGATGTCTGCCTGCATTCGCCGTTTTCGAGTCTTCGTGCGATTCCCTCAGCACGCTCAGATATTGCTCAGCTAGTCAGCTAGTCACTTCTTCGCGAGTAGGCCCACCTGCCAGACGCCCAGCCATGCTTTGCCTGCCCGGACGATTTGCGCTTGGCCACTTCGGACTTGTAGCCTCAGCAACACATTGCAGCAGCTTGACGAGTGCTTCGGAACATACGATGGCGGAGCATATCCCAAGTTGCACACAGTACTGGCACACGTAGAAGCCTTGGCCCATCACATCGATCAAGGTGCGGCTGAAGTCTCAAGCAAAGCACTGAGCGCAAGGCGGCACTTCTCCTGATGGGTGACTGCTATGCAGAGTCTCTGACTTTGTAGAGTGCATCTTTTTGCACGTGTGAGATTGAGAGCTGAAACACAATTGATGCCAAGTATGTTTTCTGTAGCTGAGTTTGTGTCCGGACAGCTGTAGTGCACTTCATGCCGGTCAATCTCGTTCCGGCAGTAGCTGCACTCACGAACGTGAATGTGGCCTCTAGCAGGGTCACAGATGCCGATATGCCGAATCCTGTCAACGACTGGGCTCCTGGCCTTGCCAGGGCTTCAGCTTCTTCACCTTCTCAACCTCAGAGCAGTGCCAACACTTACCAAGGCTTTAGACAAGGCCGCAAAAGCGAGCGCCTTCTGCCCTTCCGATTCCGAGCACGGGGCGATGTGACCGGCTCTGCACCTGCGAAAACTGCCACGGGGTGCACACCCCGAAGGGAGCTCTCTGCTCGGCCTCAGCATCCCCCTGGGGCTGCGAAGCAAGCTCAGCAATCCAGAAAGTGCAAACTTGATTCTCCGGGCTGTGGTCTGAGATCTGCTGACATCTGCTGGGGTCTGGGGAAGATTGAGGCAAGTCCTTGCTATGTTGCTTTGTGCGAAAGTCTCGTGGTCCTGCATGTTCTGCAGCTTGACAGGCTCGCGCCCAAGAAGCTGCGTGCAGCAGGCCCTCAGACGCTCCAGGTACAGCACACGAGACTCGGCACACCAAATCGCACACGCGACTATTTTGCTGCCCCGCTGAAGATCGTGCGGCAAGACAACCTGAACAGAACGCAGTTTAGAAGATCCGTACTCGCTCATCGTAAGTTCTTGCCTCTGCCGGCAGAGAGCTCCTGCAATGCAGATCTGCTTCACCGCAGAGGACCAGTGAAACCAACATCGAAACGTTAACCTGGCCTCGCGCAGCAGAATGAGGTCGTAAAACGCTGCTGCTCGCCTGAAAGGCTTAAGGTTGCTTCGGCTTTCGGCGCTGAGTTTCGCACAGCAGCGTCATGCAAGACCGCGTCTGCGCTGGGGAGAGACATGCTTACACCTCAGGACGCTGCATGGCCGTCAGCGCTGTCGCTTCGTCGTCCATCTGGGTCAGCTGTGCCAGGCCATCCCCAAACCAGGCATCGCTGGCATCGCTTCCTACGCGGGAGGCGTGCCGTCTGTGAAGCAATAGCTCTTTCTCCAAACTGCTGACCTGCAGTTCCAATGCGTCGTTGACCTTCTGCGCAGCATCACATTTGCGACGCAGCGTAAAGTTTTCTGTAGTGGCCTGCCCCAGGCTCGCAACGGCCTCGGAAAGCCGCTCAGCCAGTTCTTCCTTGCTGATGCCGAGAGTTTCAGCACCTTTGGGGCCATCGGAGCTCCGACCGGGAGGCTCCGGTCCTGGCCCGGGCCGCCCGGGCCCTGGAACTTCCGGAAAAGATGGCGTAGTGGCCGCCGTGCCTCGCGGTGTCGACTCGACTTTTCTCTTCTCTTGCGAGCCCCCCACGGGGCCCGATGGTGGCACATGCTGAGAATTGGCAACGAACGGAGCGCTCCATTCGTCGGGGGCGGCTTCCGGAGCAACTTCAAGCGTATCAGCATTCGGGAACGCGCCGCCATGAAGAACTTGTTGCGGTATCGGCTTTCCGGTCAGGTGGATGATGTACTTCTGGAAAATTTCAAGCTGACGCTTCAACCTCTGAACCTCTTGCTGGAGCTGCTTGATGAGCAAAGTGGTGGGATCCAAGTTGACCACGGGACGATTTCGTATCTTGCCAGCTGTGCAGGCATACTGCAAAGTGGACAAATTTTCCTCAACGCTGGAATCCAGGATTGACAAGCAAGCCACCATCAGAGTGTAGCCAGAACCACCCAAGGCGTCCCGTAGCAGAATGGTAAGCTTGGATTCCCGATACGGGATCAGGGCAAGATGCGTCTGCCTGGTCTGGTGCTTGGCCAAAGCGGCGATTACTTTGCGCAGCACGAACAGCGACTGATTGATGCTTGCACTCTCCTGTAGCGTGCGGCCGCTGGCACCTGTGCGGTTTGTTATAGGCAGACAGACAGATAGACAGACAAACATACACACACAAAGGAGGTTTATGTATACACATATGTATGTAAATAGTATAATCAAATATAGAATATACTGTAATATAATACAACAGAATATATCTACATACATACATACATACATACATGTACATGTAGAGGTATTAGGTATTCTATAGGTATAGGTATATAGGTATATAGATATATGTGTGTGCATGTATGTAAGCATGTATATGTACATATTTCTGTATATATATACACATGATGTGTATAATATATATATATATACATATAACTATAAACTATGTATGGATATATCTCACATATATATATATATGTTACCCCCGCCCCCATGTACCCACGCCTGTCTTCTCAATCTCGGCTTTCGGAAGGCATGGGTTCTTGGGATGCCCTTGTTTCCATGCCTTTCTCCGAAATCTCAGCTGCATGACGGCGTGCGTTAATGGGATCGGGGGCGTGCCTGTAGATTGTATGTTTCTTCCTTATCTTTTAATACAAAACTCTCGCTGCGGACGAAGATAGGGCGTATTCAAACGTATTCTGTTGAATACGCCTCGGATCCAAGCTGCATCTTGAATCTTGAATCTTGGATCCGAGGCGTATTCAACAGAATACGTTTTGAATACGTTTGAATACGGAATGTTGTTGTGGTTTGACATTGCATGTTGTATTTTGAGCCTGTCGTTGTTCTGTGGATAGTCATCATTTTGTGCTCTATAGATACTATAGATATCGCGCGCCATTGCGGAAACATAACACTGGTAATGCTGTGCGAGGTAAAATATCCACTGTGCCATGCTCTCTATGTGTTTGACTCTTTCAGAAAGCATTTCCCTTATCATACAGCTGTCGTTATTGTGATTCATCCCGTCACTTCTGTTTTACTATGTAGAATTTTGGCCTGGCACAGCAAAGGGCTTAACGACGTCCAGAAGTTCGTTTAGTTCAGCTTTGGCTTGTTTCCCGTCCAGCCGCATCGTACAACTAGAAAAACTGGATTTCATCTTGATAGATCTGTTACTACCCTTTTAACACGTGCAACAATGGTGATGAAATTTAGTCGGTCTAATCACCAGTTGGATAGTTTGACGGATTGACCGGATCCACTTGTTGGGCACACATATGACATATGTACTCTTGCGATGCGATTGCATATGCATATAAGTTACTGCATATTTGTGAACATATTCATGAGATTAATCCTTTCGTCCTGTGCATACTCTCAGAAGACCACTTCATTGATCGTCTTCGTCCGTTATGTGTACGGAACTTTACGTGTCGCCTACTCTTGTCTACGACTGAAGACTTTACTATGGGAAATTTCGTGTTATACGGAGAATGTATTGGGCTAGCTTACACCTGTCTAAAGGTAAATGTATAACTTGTGTTGCTTCATGGTTGCATGGGGGTGTCTTTAATTGGCGCACTTTCATTTTTGTACGGCTTTAAACGGTGCTTACAGTAAAGAGCACTACCCAGTACAATCAGTACAATATACACAAGTCATCACAAAACTCTGGCATACAGGAGTCTTTAATGGTCATCATTTTTTAGGTGCGAAACCTAAACGATTCTGTACGAACAGACAAGCCCCAGCTCGATAGGATGGACATGACTTAAACGATGCACAGGCTTCAGAGATGATCTAAAAACAGTATAAAACATGCAAAGCTTGCAGCTGATATCAACACAAGACAGCGAGAACAACAAACTCATGTAATCAGTACCAACAATAATCTAACTTAACCAAACAGGAGTAGAATGGAGTAGAAAGCTTAATACGCAGCCAAAACATGTTGAATTCTCTTCGGTCTTCACCTCTTTCAGCCGGCTTCTAAGAACAAATATGCCAGCAGANAACAGGAGTAGAATGGAGTAGAAAGCTTAATACGCAGCCAAAACATGTTGAATTCTCTTCGGTCTTCACCTCTTTCAGCCGGCTTCTAAGAACAAATATGCCAGCAGAATAAGCCATCATTGTAGTGAGAGTGTTCGTGTATGTTGGTAAACCGTGCAAGCACAGGTGCGAATCTTCGAAACGTAATAGCTCGTAGGTTTATACTTTATCAATATGTCGTAGGACTCAACACATAATACATTTACTTTGACAGGTCGGGCTAGTATAAAATAGTGTGAATAGTAGCCACAGGAATAATGTACCTAGGAACGTTTTAATTCAGACATAGTAAGACAGGGGGAAATACAGAAGTAGCTGGGTTGGTATTANCGGGCTAGTATAAAATAGTGTGAATAGTAGCCACAGGAATAATGTACCTAGGAACGTTTTAATTCAGACATAGTAAGACAGGGGGAAATACAGAAGTAGCTGGGTTGGTATTACTGAAGGCAATCAGAACGGTGAGTATAACCATGGTAGTAAAGACACTGGTCACGGCAACAGCATCATTGGTAAATGTAACAGTGAAACTACACTTGGTGCTGGCAAATACTAGTACTTTAGGGCACTTCACATACGACCAAGAACAGTGGAGATCGGAAAGCTTTGTAGAGACACGACGACGATGCCAAACAATTCAAGCACAAAGCGTTGTTACATGAGGGGGGGTAGCATATATATATATATGTATATTATACATACATATGAGATTCAAGATAGAAACCACGTCAAGCATGGGCATGGATACTGCAGTGAGCCTGTGTCTGCCTGCCGTTCGGAACCGGCCAAGTCCACCAGTGTCAACTTGGATGACTGATCGACAGAATGGTCGGTTCTCCTTGGCTCTGGCACGACTTAAAATTTCACTGACAGGCTCACGACTCTCTCACACTTTTTAAAGCGCATCGACAAGTAGGCGGGCGCAAGCAGTCGGGAAATTGGCCAACGCTGTTTGGGACCGGTTGAAATACGTAGTGCGATAAGCCGGAAAACATCGGGCGTCGAGTCGTACAGTGACACGATAGCCACCTCCGACCTCCGCGTCAGCCGGTTCTTAGCAGTGGGCAGTCGTTTCGTGTCGACTTTGGATCGAAAGCGTACAGGGGTCTCGTGCTTAACCCCGTTCTGCCCCTGCGAATTTCATTGGAGAAATTTCGGAAACATTTTACATGCTGATTCGTTTCATCTTGTTTCACTCCTGACCGAGCACAGTATTGTGGGATTGATGTCTGCGAACAACTAAGTGGAACACCGCTCCAGGGTCATCATCAGCACCGAGTGGGATCGACTGCTTGCCTTTCTGCGAAAAAATTCCCCGCTGAACAACAGTGCAGAAGCACTTGTGGGAGTATCCTTAAGGCCTTAAGGTCATCTTCTGCTGGCCTGATTCATCTGATGACTCGCGACAGTCCGATTTTTCACGCCAGCCTGAGAGGATTAGGGCAAGGTCTTCGGTGCAACGAGATGCTCCGAAGGCACAGTCACCTTGTAGTGATTCACAGCTTCAGCAGCAGTCCTCAATCTATCTCAATCTCACACGGGCGCAGCTCCGAAAAATAGGGGTTACAAGCGCCTGCATTCAAAAACAAAGAGGTTCTCCACGGTGACGGCAGCTTCGCCTCAGCTGCTGTCAGGATTTGTTCTGCCAACCTGGTAGAGAACCGGTCCAAGGAACGGGGATTCCAGCGAAGCCGCAGTCCTCCACCTTGACCAAACTTCGTCAGGTGGACCGGGTTCAAGAGGTCAAAGATACGCCTCAGAACGATGCAGACCTTCCGGTGTAGCTGTTTGGTCATATGGCTGTGCATGCAGGGAGCTCGTTGTATATCTGTAGAAACGAAAGGCGCACAGTGAAGACACTGTCGCCTCAGGCTGGACATCAACATCTGGGAATGGGAAGAACAAGATAAAAACCATCAAGGCTCGACCAAAACATCCGACATGCTGGGCTTGTTGCCAGTGGTTGCTCTCCGATCAATGCGGTCAAACAGACCTGCTCCGAGGAGGACATGGGATCTCACATGTTTAGCGTTTTCCTAGCTTTTATGGTGTAAAACTTGCGAAACCCGTGAAAGTGTGAGTGGATGCTGCGTGGAGCACGTGGGATCTCACATGTTTAGCGTTTTCCCAGCTTTTATGGTGAAAAACTTGCGAACCCGTGAAAGCGTGGTTGGATGCTCAGTGGAGGACGTGGGATCTCACATGTTTAGCGTTTTCTCGGGCTCTATGGTGTAAAACCTGCGAAACACGTGAAAGCGTGAGCGGATGCTCCGTGTAGACGTGGGATCTCACATGTTTAGCGTTTTCCCAGCTTTTATGGTGTAAAACCTGCGAAAACCGTGGATGCTCTGTGGAGGACGTGGGATCTCACATGTTTAGCGTTTTCCCAGCTTTTATGGTGTAAAACCTCTTGTTCGAGGCACGCTTACACGCAGCCTCTGCATCGCTACACACTGCTCGGCCACGTAGCTTTGCAATTCGCAACTCTTCCTTGTTCTCGCATTCCATCACTTGCAGCATCCGACATGATTCCACGCCGCAGACCTTAAAAATGACAAGATGCCTTTGTAACTTCACTTATTTGAAATGTAGCTGTGTCTCGTGCAAGGAAACGAAAACCATGAACATCAAGAAACAGTCAAGATCTGCAACCATGAATATCAAGCTGCCTGTGATGGCCCGTGGGACGATTCCCAGATTCTCGGGCGAGGTAGACTCTGCCCTCACCTCAAACTGCTCGGCCATACATCACCAGCAAAATTCAGCAAGCTCCCAGCCTGTGGCGCTTTGGCCACTGTGCCCGGCTGGTAGGAAAACCTCAGCGTGAGGGAAACAGGCCCCAGGCCCTTCCCGAAGCTCGACTCCGATAGACTGTGCCGGCAGCCCCTCCATTGTGAAAGTCTTGCCGCTGCCGGTCTGACCTTGAGGGCCCCTGTGTGGCACGAGCAGAAAAGTGAGTTGAGCATCAGCCGACCGTAAGCAAAGACGGTGCTGTGGTAGCCGTCCATGAGTGCATCCAGCAGCTCATCCAGCCCAGCATCCTTGAACACCTCCATCAAACGACATGTTTCTCTCACCTGCCTTCTGCCCTTTCATGCCTTTCTCGGGCCTCTTCCTGAGGTGTCGAAGGTGGAAAAACTCTGTCCTTCAGCGCATCGTGCAGTGGTGAAACGGCAAAGCCTTCGTATGCGAATTGCTTAACGTGGATACACGGCTCAGCCCGACACAAACTGGAATGCCTTCTGAGTTTCATGGCGGCCTTCAAGACTTACGATCGGCTTCGAACTCCCCATTACATACTGCTCCGACTTGTCCTGGCCGGACCCACAAACTAACAATCCACCGGGAGCAAAGGTCACCCCCCCGTTGTCGAAGGCCTACAATAGAAACCAAACGTAGTCAAGCAGACTTGAGCAGCATGGTAGCATTTCTTGTTGAACCTCCCCGGTATCATTCAATTCACTGTCTGTCTAACCCTGTTTCTCGTCATGAAGTCGTCTTGATGTCGTCTCGACGGAAACTTCTGCCCTCAGATCCGCCTCCCTGGATGTGGACGCTTCTCGGCGCGCTGCCCTTGCGTGAGAGAACCGTGAGACCGTGAGCTGATCACTTCGAGAACACCCCGACCATCTCCTCGTCCCACTTGATTCGTCCGCTTGGCCCCTCCTGCGCCACAACTCTCAGCCAACTCAGAGGCTCGGCCGCGCGCAGACATCGTTCGTCAAAGCACCGGCCTCTCCGGGCAGCACTGGCCTGCGAGGCGTCTGCGAGGCGTATCGGATGCAGCCGAACACTTAAAACATCACTTCACTTCTCTCAACTTAGACTTGCCGAAGCAAGACTTGGCAGCACGAGCTCCTTTTCTCGTGGCGTCAACATGCGTCAATGCAACAGTTCCAGCCTGAAGCGGACACACACGCGCACTTTGGCCAGCGAGCCCTCCTCTTCCGGCAGCACCGCATCTGTTCCTGTTCAGGAGCAGCGAGAAACGGGGAATGCCCGCACTCCGTGCTGACGGCACCTTCGGAGTCCATGGGACTGCGAGCTCCACATGAGGTGATTTGATAGATGTCGGCTCTGTGCAAGTTTTGATCTTTTGAGAAGTTGTGCAAGATGTGCAAGCACCTCTCGTCAACGTATGCCGGGTTCAAACATCATTGTTCTGTATTAGCATGCAGCTAAGTTTGTGGACACTGTCGGCAAATTGACTACATTGCCCTTGACAGGCTCACACGCGGTCGTTGCACCACCATCGAAACAAGGGACTTCAACTGCCACGGCTTGAAACGTAAGATTCTGGTGGTATAGTCCGAATGCAACAACCAAGAATGAACTGCAATCTTTCAGAAACATGAGTCCGAAATCACACAGGTGCCAACGCTTAGTTTCTCCCTTGCATTTTGTGAAGTCGCTGCCGCTGTGGGCAATATAGCTCCATCGCAGCTTTGCCTGGGCACGGCCCGCTGTCCGGGTTCAACTACATTTTCCTGGCTGCGAATGATTGTGCCCCTAAGCGCCATGCAAGCCAGGCTCACAAAAAAGGAAAGCGATTGCCGTAGCAGTGCTGCTCGACCTTTCCGCAAGGCAGAATCCAGCACTCATGGCAACCGAATGCACTAAATGTCTGTGCTTCAGCCACCGGCTCTACTAGCGGCAGCGTTGAAGCGGCTGCATGTTGCAAGGCCGCGTGGGGCTGCTGCCCTTCGCAGGTCATTCCTTGGGAACGACAAGAAGCGCTGTGGACGAGCCAGTCGGGATGCAGCCGAGAACGGCACTCGGCACTCCCCAGTTGTCCAGGCTCCTCAGAAGTCGGTCCTGGTACCATTCGGGGAGGCCCCTCTCCTGCACGAAACGGGCTCTCAAATGTCTCAACATCGATTGAGCAGCCGCCGGGCCTTGGCACCGCAAACCACCAACTTCGCGTAGCGAGTGCTAGGAGCTCCTGTGAAGGTCTCCGCTCTCACATCACCGCTCATGTCGAAGTCCTCTTTAGCAGTGACGACCCCTCCCTGTTTTGCGCGGGGCCAGTACCCGAATCATGTGTTCATTAGACAGGTCACAGTGAATTTATTGAACAGCATGCACGACAAGACAAAAAACTACCCGAAGCTGGTCCGATTCGGAAGATCCCTCTCAGATATTCATGAGGATCTCCCGCGCAGTGTTTTCAGCCCAGCCGACTCGTAATAAAACGGGCCCTGGCACCACTCGTTGCCGCGTGGATAGACCGGTCCGTAGAGCTCTTCTGCAGCAATGGCGAATTGCATTCGCTTCATGCGCTCGTCACGCAAGGCCGCCGGGCGGGAGAACTTTGCCCCTTGCTTCACGAAATCAGGCCATCCGCCCTGGCTGGAGCGTGCATGCAGCAATTTCGTCGTGGCAGCCTCATACGACTGAGATGCTCCTAACAGCTGGCGCACTCGCCTCACCATTCGCTCTTCTCTTCTTGGCAAGGTGACATTCTGGTCAGTCACACACTTCTGGATTAATCGCTCTGACTTGACCAGAAAGCCTTCGGATGCGACGTGAAGACCGGCATCCTGTGCATCTTGAAGACTTAGAGTGCGAAAAGATACTTCGTTGCTCCAATCCGAAACCCAGCTTTTGTGAAGCCCCACAGCCCGAACTCTGGCCCGATGCCAGCGCAGAGGTTCTAGCCGTAGAAACTGGAAGGACCTCGCGCTTCCACCGCCGGGAGCAGCAAAGGTTCCAAGCCGCTGTAACGGATCTCCGTCAGCTTCGACTTTACTGCGGGTCTTGCGTGGTTTACGATTTCCGTAGCCAAATAATGCGACTTCAAAAAAGGCTGCGCTGGTCTGTGCCCTGCCAAGCAATCCCCACGAAACATCCGCCAAATTACAGCCGACATGGTCCACGAACAGCCGCGGTGCATTCTGGTTCTGAGCATGTTGAAGAATTGCCGCACATGGGCGAGTGCGGCGCCAGCTGCGGAGGAGACGCTGTAGGCGTTCTTGAACGACTCCGTCGCTGTGCCGACTCGATTCCGCGAGACGGGAAATTGCTCGGATCAGCTGGAGCCCTGCATCAGTCAAAGACGGTCTCAGCTCGTCCATATTTCGCCCTTGTGAAGGTACCGAGCCCTCTGCAAGCTCGATGTGCTCAACGCTGTGGGAGTCATCGACCGACACCAGCACAGTCAGATCCGCAGCTACCGTCAAGTAGAGAAGATTCGACATGCCCGCCTTCTGTGCACGTGGCTTCTCGAAAACGCAATGAGACGCGGTGAGCCAAGCGTGGCACCATGCGAACCTACATGCTACATTTGCCAGGGGAGACAAAGACTTTGTTTGACAAAGACATGGAAGTCCTTCGTCTGAATGAACATTAGGATGTCCTGCCTCACAGAGCCACAAGTAGTCGAAGTTCAATCAAGATCCTTGAGGCGGTTCATGCCTCAGCCTCGGCAGAGCCAGTGTTGCCATCGCCCACATAGGTCCATGCTTTCACCTGCGAGAAGCATGCAACCTCTCACCTTCTGAACACTACGGTTCAAGTGATTACTCCTGTCGGCCTCGTGCGGCCCGTGCGGCGTGCTGACTTGAACAGGCCTTCGAAGGTCCGTCGACCGCGTCAACTCAAAGATCTTTGAAGCTTGCGCACAGAGCAGCAAGAGTCCAAGCGAGCGGCATCTGCACCCGGTGGTACAGAGGCGCTTCTGAGGAGTCGAGTGCGGTCAGCTCCCTTTGGCTGATGGCATGGACGACACCGTGAACTGGAGACCTCAATCGAGCCGCTACTACAGGCCTCGGGACTCGACCTGGAGAAGGGCGAATCAATTGCTTAGGCGATGGCACGGCCGCAGGATCGGTAGGATCTGCAATGTGACGGATATTCGCCTGGCAAACACGAGCAAGACCAGGTGAAAGGCAGGGCATTCAGCTGTCAGCTGACAGCGGAGCCGAGGAATTGGCAAAAGCAGGCTCGTTGATGCCGTCTGCCAATGACCTACAATGCGACCCGAACCACAAGCTGCCTAGTGACACAGACCAAGCCTGTAGAATTTTGGCAGGCCTGTCAAATATCAGCTCATGATGCGGCAGCAAGCCCACCAGGCTCTTGAAGGGATGGATGCCAAGAAGATGCATCTTGGCCTGAGCGAGGCTGGTTTGGAATCTGGCTCTGCACTTGCAAGCTGCTATAGTGCCCGAAGTGAAGGTTTGCACATTGTCCCTGATTATGTCCTGAGGCTTCAGCCAGGCCCATGTTGGCACCGTACGCGAAGGTCCACACTTGGTCATGGCCTGCTGGTACCGCGTTTCTGTCGGAACAAGCTTAGCCTTCGACACAAGCCTCCGCCAGCATTCCCGAAACTTTGCGCCTTGACAGCAGCGGTGTCAAGGTATGTCAAGGCCGCATCTTGTTTCTCTAGAAGAAGCTATTGACGAGCTGCAGTGCCGGCAGCTGCATGGAGCCAGTGCTGTCTCAGCAGGGACGGGCAGATTACAAGGTTTTTTGAAGGAAGAGTTTTGCGGGTTGGCGTAAGGTACCAGCAGACTGGTGACGGCATGCCCCAGAACGGTCGCGATCTCATGGAGCATCACCGCTCCAAGGCTCCAACAAAACGGACCCCTTCAGACTGTCTTTTAGCATTTCAATGCCCGACGGCTTTACGAGATCTGGCGTCGACTAGCAACTAGCCTTCTTCAAGACTTTGGAATCACGTTGCCCGCTTGTCATCCAGTTTGCAAGTACTGTGCGTCCTGCTGATCCAATTCATCTCAAACCATCTCAACATGTCTGCATGGGGCTCTCGCTCTAAAGCCCTGAAACATCCTGAAACTCTTTCCGCTGTTTTCTTCTGATCTGTCCTCTTGGAGGTCAGAGTGAAACAGTTTGGCGAAACACCATGCAACACGTCACACACGCAGATTCATTCGTGTCTCTTTGGAGACTTGGCCTCATGAGCTTGGTTCGGCACGGCTTCAAGCAAGGGCACGGGCGACGCCCACTCATGCGAAAGCATCGGCGAGTCTTCCAAGATCACGAGTACTCAAGATCCTGGATCATCCACTCCAGTTGCTCGCTTCCCCCGTAGATTTCGCCTTGGCTGCAGTGTCACGGACCGACGGAGCATTCTTTCTTGGCTCATCAAACCGCAAAATCACAGCTCCGCACGGGCTTGCCGGAAAGCTCGCAGGGTTTCCAAGTGTGTAGAGCCCCTCCTCGTGAACAAACATGGTCCATGCAAGTCAGAAGTGCAGATGGTGGCCCAAAGAACTACAAGTACTGTATCCGAGGCAAAAGCACAGCGCCACGTGCCAGTTTCTTGGGCAATCGATCCTGCAATCTCTGGCTGTGTCACAACCCAAGGACATGGGTGTCACAACCCAAGGACGTGGAATTCAAGATGGGGCATCGTGGCCTGTTCGTCGTCAGATTCGTCCTGTTGTCCAGAAAGTTCGCTCATGTCGGAAGCTTCTTGATCAAAAGCTGGCCGAACTTCTCTGTATCCTCTATGTCAGGACCGTCGTACTCGCAAAGAGGCAGACCTGAACAAATGACGAAGCACGGCATGTAAGTCAACCATGCGCATGGTCTGGTCTCTCATCTTGCGTGAATTAGTGCCGAGCTGACAAATGTGATAGGAACGTTGGTCTCCGAGAATTCCTGAAACAGCTCGACATTTTGAAGATAGACAAAGCAGTGCGCACCCAACTTCACTCGCAAACTGCTGGGAAGGTGCGGTACCTTGCAGGAACCTTATCCTGCGCATGTGAAATGACTTCCCTACAGCTACAGTGACAGTTCCGACCAGGTCTGGCCAATCGGCAATGCTTCGAGACCAGTGCTGATATGATAACAACTTATATGAGGCCGTTACAAAAGCCCAACACTGTCGGACAATTCTACCGCGTGTCCAGTTTGGGCTGGACCTGGACTGCCTGAGCCAAGCCTGCCGATGTTCGGATTCACTTTGCCGTTTCCAGCTTTGTATCGCCATGGGTGCACAAACACCGGTGGTTAAGTTTGCACTCTATTGAGACACACACACACACACCCGCGCGCGCACGCCCACAGCTTAGGGTACATACCCGAAGCGGCCCTGAGCTATTGGAAGCCCGTGTCCCAGGTTCTGGCACCATGTCTCGTGGAGTTGGCAGCTTACTTTACCTTTGAACTTTGGATTCGAGGCAAGCTGCTGCTGAGCATCGCGCTGCATATGCATGCATTTAGTGGTCTAACGTACTGCACAGCTGCGCGACACAGTCAGCATTCCTAACGGGTTTGATTATGTTGAGTGGGTTTTCGTAAAATCAGTATGAACCAGTCGTCAGGCATGAACTGCACTGAGACTGAAACTCGAAAACTTTGTAACGAAAGTCTGGGTGAGGTAGTAGCCGCGCTCGCGGCACTCAAGTTTCGGACAGACTTTCCAAGTCCGTCGCGACCACACCGAACCCCCATCTGGACCAGGAGATTGCTCAGTCAGATGTGTTCGCAACAGGCAGAAGGGCATTGCAGCATTCCATCTAGTTATTCGCATCCCTTGTGGATGCATGTCACCTAATGCAGTACGTGTGAACCTTAGACAAGATACCGGTGTCTAGAGGATCAAACAAGTTGGAGTGAACATATCCCAAACGTGATGCCCTCTGCCTGCCAAGTCACTGCAGTGGCTTAGTGCTAGGTCCTGCCCTCTTCGTTGTTTAGCAGTGTTTGCACGTAGCTCTCTCGTCAAAACGAACAGCAAAGCATGGAATTCATTTCGCGCGAACTGCTCCTGCCTGTGCAGCTTTGCTCCAGTCCTCCTTTCGCATCGGTCGCAGCTCCTGGCGAGGCACTCAGAATCACGTTTAGAGTCGTAATTACTTAGCCCAGCCAGAACTACCAAGCAATAGATGTGAGTCTTGTACACATGCCGAGCCCCTGAGGTTTCCGCTGAGTTGCCAAATTGTTGCACAGTGTCTGTTTACAGGCTAATTTTCTGCAGCTACCTGTGAAAGAGCATGGCAGAGATGCCACCATAAGGCCCTCGAGCTCAACAATGAGGTGGTTCTGCCTTCTGTAGCCGCCGCTTGGCACGCTGCATGCTAGATCCAGGCCGAGGCCCCAACGTTGTCCATTTGGGAAGCTGCACGATGCGATGTGGCATTTCTGTAGTGACACATCATCAACGCAAGGAGCCGAATGGTAACCACGAAATCAACCCAAGACAACGTAGTGCAAGCACTTGCTAGTAAGCTTCGGGCTATCTGGCGTTCTGCCGACGACCGCAGGCATGCCGACGGCACCCTCTCGTTCACAAACCTGGATGCACGGCGTTGCTTGCCCACACGTCGAGTGGCAATCGTCACTGCTGAAACCACCCATTGAACAAATTATGTGGCCGAGGCCGGCCAGGCATCTGAAGCAAGCAGAGATTTCTCCCGACCCGCAGCTGCTAGGGACAGTGCTCAGCAGGTTTCTGGAGCTGGAAGAAAGAAACTAGGCTTAATATGAAACGTTTCGGAGAGGCATGCCATTACAAGTGTGAACAACCTTTCGCGAGGGGGCAATCAATATCTGCCCAACAGCTTAATCTGGTGTAACGAGAAAAAGGCGGGCGGGGCCACTGTGCCACCAGCTTTCCTAAGTTCACCTGTTACTTTGCAGGGTCAGACTTGGCTCCCAGAAGCGGCTGACTCTTCCCCTGTCCGGCCAAGGCGCGTAGACACGACATCCCAGGGATCGCAAGATCCGGTAGCTGCAATGAAACCTTCGCAGCTCAGGGGCTTGGAGAGGAATGGCAAACGCCTCACAGTCGCCTGTATGAGGGGAAGAAAAAGCAGTCGCCGAGAATGATCTCCACAGAGACCTACAGCATTCGGGCTGAAGCCTGGGCTCGGAACAGAGTCACCGAGCTCCCGGCAAGCACGAAGAGCAGCGAAGAGCCGATCGCCTGATCGCAAACCACGGGATCTCGCGTCGTCGCTGCCCGCAGAAGCCGAGCTCACCTCGAGCACGGTGGCTGACGGGAATGCGATGAGGATGTAGCAAAGGAAAGCAAAACGGAAGGGCCTCAGCTGACGTGCAAAAGCCTTATGATATTTCTTGCGAAGAGCGTAAGCGCAGGACAGTGACACCCATCGTTCTCTTTGGTAGATCTGGCATCTTCAAGCTTGCACGCGATTAACTTGCCCACCTTGAACTGAGGGCGCAGCCCTCGCAGTGTTGCATGCCACGGCACATGCGCACGTGAGGAGCCCAAGACCACAAGAGAGGGCGATCTCGGTCGGGGGATGCTCAGCAGTACTAGTCCCACTCACGACGACGTCCTCTCGCTTGCGCTGCAGTGCATGCATCGTGCCCTGCCCTGACGTTCCCGAAAGGCTGTCCCAGGACTGCTGGCAGGTGCTAGGCCCCTAGGCTCCGTGCAATCGTGCTGTCCAGAGTCAGCGAAGAAAGAAACATGATAAAGGCCTCAACATAAACTCGAAACGCACGCAACACTCAGCTTCAAAACACACAAAAACTCTCCAAGCACGGCACGTACGCCATGACCGGCGACCATCTGTTATCCCAGATCCTTTGACACTTCTCGGAATGCGGCGGCTATGTCACGAAAGAGATGGCAAACCTCATGGGTGCTCACAGGCTTGTTTTCACGTATCTCCGGGAGCAGAGGCTTGTGTGTGCATCGATCTTGGCGATCATGCCACTCAAAACTCACCTATCCCGTTCTGCTCAAAGGGCTCTGTAGGCACAGAACCTATCACTTTTTCCACTATGGGAAACAAGGCCTAAGATGCAAACGCTGCAAGCTTCGGGCTTGGTTTAGCCTTGCCTGTATTCAGCTTCTTGCGTTTCTGACTGATCCCACTCGCCTCCCTCCGCTTCTGAATTGACTCTTTCAACCTTGCTTGAGTCAGTTCCGGCAGCTTACTCATTTGGAAAAACCACACTGGACAATGCGACTCCAAGCTCGGCATACGCGATGGACAAACCCACTGAGGCTGGCATGTGCCTGCGCCATACATTTGCCTCACCAGCATGCTGCCCGGATGTTTGGGAGAGCATAAACACATGAGCACGGTCCTGTTCGGACATCTCTTTGACGCGTGACGAAGCCACTGCTCACGCACGGGCTCTTACGCCGTACGATCTTGGAAGCAAGAGCGAGGACTGGGCCACCAAAGCTCGAACAGGACCGTGCTGACGCGTTCATGCTCTCCCCACCTTGGGGGCCTTTGGGGCGTGCTCGGGTACACAGGCAAGCCTGGCGGACACAGTCCTGCAAAGGCATGTCCATGGCGTGCCTAGGCTTGCAGAGACAACCTGGAGCCTTGTAGCTGCGGTGGAAAGACATTCTGCCGTACGGTGGCCGAGTCTACTAAACCCACTATACAGATGGACTTCCGCATGTCCCGTTGGACAGATGCTGGTTTGCAACCCGCTTCTCTGAGATAATGGTGTTGGGCAATCGACTTGTGAGAAAGGAGCACAATTCCGCTTCTGAGGCTTCAGACATGATATCCAAGCAGAAGGCTGACAACGCCTGAGAGTCGGAATGCAAGAAGCAGATAAAACTCAGCACTTTCTCGAATGCTCACGAATGAAAACTCGAATGTTACCCATGCTTGTCGCATCTCTGCAATTTGGCGATCTTCATCTTCTCTTGTGGAGAATACGCCAGTGAAGGGACAAGCAGCATAAGCACGTGCCTGTCTCACGACGTAGTCCAAATCGTTTGCTTCTGGCAGGGACGATGGACTTCTGGAAAAAGAAAGGCTTGCACTTTTGGCTCGTTATCCCGTCACAACTTTGCGGAACTCATTTGATTGTCATGTGCATGCGAGCACTATGCGTGTAGCATTAAGATGAAAGCTGTTCGACATACTAGTACGGGCCACCCAGGCGTGGGTTTCCTTCGAGTCACCGTTTTGCACGCATCCATCATGTTTTGAAGCAGATCGAGCAAAGCTTTCCTTTGACATAGTTGTGTAGCCGGGGTCGAACAATACGTGAATCACCACAACGTTCCGTTTGCAGCTAAACAGCACCATGCTGCTTCGGTGCGTTGGCATCTCATCACCAGAAAGCCTCCAGATCAAGTCAACTCGGAGCTGGCATCTAATTAATCATGGCAGTGGAATGAGAAACGCTTCAAACAAGGCCGCAGTGCTGCCAAGTCCACTCGGATGAAGGAAGAAAGACTGGTACAGCCAAGTTCTGTACCTGCTCACGCGAATCGCCAAGTCAGCTACAGTACAAGCAACTGTCAGTCGCAGGTCCGGGTGCATGAGCGGAACAGGCCGAAAAAGATACTCATCCTCTTCGAGGTAATTCCTGGCTGCAACTCAATTTTGGTGCATCAGAACCACGGATAGCGCCCTTCTGTCAGAGCTGAGGCAAGCTCCGGCTCTTTGGCAGCCACTCACGGCCAGCGAGATCCACCACCTGATTACAAAGAGGCTTCGCGCCGCATGGCGAAGGGCGCTCCGCGTGCGCTTGGGCCTGGAAGTCGGGATAGGAGGGGTCCACGTGCCTTGGCGAACAGAACGGTCTTGAGGCTCTGGGCACCGCTGCTCCGACCTAGCCCTCTGCAGGGCCCTTGCAGGATCACTTCGCCGGTAAGCGGGCTTCGCCTCAGCAACACATCGCATGACCTCGCAACAAAGCGACCCATGCGACCCGCTGCCGGCCTGCACTTACCCATAAGCACAGAAGGTGGCACTTGCTTCTGTTCGAGCTTGATGCGCAAAGGAAAGCCTCGGGCGCTCAGGACCGAGAGGGGGGCAACTTCGGCCAGTCCCGCAAGTAGGCTTGCCACCATCTTCGTGCACTTGAGCTTGAGGGTCTTCCTCCACACACAGCCTGAGAATAGATGTGGACAGCCGTTCCCCCATCCCGATGCCTTGGCTAGAGTATGTCAGCCGTATGTCAGTTACGCGGCTCTTGCTCCGGATCGTAACTCCGTGAGAAGAAGCGCAAGTCCCCGGAATGGACATGGCCTCGCAAGCGCAAAAATGCACAAGACATGGTTGTTGCGAGGGCTCACAAAGGCTGCCATCCAGGAAGCAACAAGTGCGTCAAGAGGGTATCGCAACTCATCGTGCTCTTTGAATGCGGGGGTGAACTTTGACGTGCCAAGGAACCGCCAGGTTCCGCGGACCTGCGACGCTGGTGCGATTGCATGCGACAATCTGGCATAGGCTTTTACGTGACCGTCAAAAGCTACTTGTCTCGGTCGCTGACCAGGCATCTTTAACCATGGTCTGTGCTCAGTGACCATGCAGACGCATCATCTTATATTGCTGTTGCTTAGATGTAGTGAAAGACATCTGAATCTGGGAGGGCGGTTCGCATACGAGCAAGTCTGCTTGCTCTGCATGGTCAGTCCAGATGCTTCAGCAATTCCGGAGAGAGTCTTCGCTTGCTCGTTCTCCTTACCCGGTATGCTCTATGGGTTTCAGCCGTAAACTGCAAGCCAACCATGAAAACGATTAAGGATGGAGCTGTTCACAGCAAAGCACATCACAGTAGCAACGCACTTCGTCTTTTTCGGGCTTCCAGTTCGCCGTCGGCCTAAGTAGCAAGAGAGTTGCAAATTGCAAAGCCCATTGAGGGACAAACCGTCTCAGCAAAGCACCCCTAACCTTGAACAGATAGGGCTGGTGCAATGCAGCACCAGGAGTACGGTTGCAGCCGCTTCAGGAATTCCACGCACAACACCTGACTTCGCTTCGCACTCCGCTTGCTAACGTACACTCTCGCATATCTACATTCCACATAATCAAACATATTCGATAGATCCCCGCACAGCCAGCCCTGCGTATTCTGGCAAACAAGACATATTCAAGGGGTCTAATGCGTTACCAGATCTCCCTGCCGGAACAAAGGTCATCTGATTGACAGTACAGCGCACGAGTCTTCTCATCCGATGGTCTTTCTCAGCCCCAACTTTGGGCATCGGACGTTTTGTACCGGAATCCCGCAAAGCTCTGGACTCAGGGCGCAAACATGTCTTTGCGTCACGCCGTCTCGAAAAACTCCGTTAGGAAAACTGTGGCAAGACGAGCGGTGCACCAGCTGAGTGGGCCGCTAAAGCTTGGACGTGGTGGGCAATCCCAATGACACCTGGGGGCGGCACGAAGATTGGACTACCATTGCAAACGCAGCTTTCGAGTTTGCAGCCTCAAGAAAAGACTCGATCTTCTCCCACATTTTGTCCGTCATGGCATGCTCAACATCCTTCGCAGCGATCTGCGACACAAGGGATTGATGCACCGCAAATTTTGGGCGTCCTTCTCAATAAAGATCTTGAAATGTTCCGGCTTCCCCTCTTGCTCATATGCCTAGCAAAACAGAAAGCGCGCGGCTCTGAGAAAAAGCCTCGGATGTTACGCCTGCTTGGCCGCAGCGATGCATTTCTGCACCCCTTCCAAAGGGCAGCGCGGGTCCTCATCAGGTGCCGAGATAGAGAAAGCTTCGACGTGAGAAAAGGCTCCTTCTCGCCGTTGAGAACCAGTAAGTGTCGAGGTGCAATGCATGGAAGCGTCAGCGGCCTGGCCGGAGGCCGAAGATGGCCCAACAAAACTCTGGATCGAGACGAGACACACGAAGCCGCTACAGTACCCCTCCCCATTGCCTTAGCAAACCCAGCACTTTGGGTGCGTTCTCTCCAAGGGTTTCTGTCGCAACTCTCTCGAAGTGGCCGCATGCCAGGCGGACGCATCAAAGGCAAGGGGGTTGCTCGGATCGACCTGGCAAACACTTAGACAGGAACACATTTACAAAGGCGCTCGGCACCGTACTGCTGATAGCAACAGCTTTTCCTCTTCGTTTCACCGTTCTCGGACCCCTTGGACATGCCGCTGCGCAGGACGCTGCTGGACAAGCATCCTGAATCCTGATTGACTGATTGATGTGTCCACCTCGTGAGGATGGTTGGCCGTTTTTCCTTTTCCCCAACAGCGAGATCTTTTTGGGGCAGGTTCCGGGGCAGTGCTGCGGGGGTATCCGAGAGTTCGGTGCTTTTGCAGCATGGCCAGCCGCAACAGCCATCGGCTAGGAGGCTCCATCAACGCAGGATCTTCATGATAGCGAGGGTAGCATGCAGCATGCACGGGTTCCTTAAAGACGTCAGACTTCATCCATTGTATATCCTTGCTTTGCAATGGCCAACGCTGCATGACAGCGACACGATACGCGCTGGATCGCACAACGGCATCTCTTACGGATGCTCCTGGTACGGTAGTGAAGGCATGTCAGATCATGTCAGCATCGACTTCAAGAACAGCAGACGGGTTAAGAGCGTTTGACAAGCTGCTTTCTGCGACTGGTGCTGGTTGTGCCTCGGCAATGCCAGGAGCCAGCCGAGACCAAACAGCTGCAACCACGTCATCATCCACGGAATCCTTCTTTAAGTCTGCAGCAGCCGCTTCAAAGGCTGGTCGAATCGAGTCGACCCTGGCACCCCACAACCCATTTCTCAAAGAATGGTTGAAGGACTGCACACCGATTGCCGGCATCGCGCTGCGTATTCTGGTGTCGGCGGCGGCCAAGAGCCAGCATGCCATCCCACCCAGCGACACCCCTGCTGCGCCGATGCGCTCCGGTAACACATCGGGTCTGGCACACAGGTAATCAATAACTGTCAATGCATCGCGCGAGATGTCCAGGACAAATCTATCAGATGCCGTTCGCCAACCAGCAATCAATGCTTTGAAGTACACGTCCAACCGCGCAGTTTCATGTCGCTGTAGCGACCGAAGCAGTTCTGGGCCCAAGCCTTTCAGGGAGAGATCGCAGCTGCCACTATTGCTTTGGCCGCTCGATGTTGAGAGTCCTGCTTCTGGAAGTGCACGCTCACCATGCCAAGGAGCATCAAAGGTTACAGCAATCAAGCCTTTTCGCGCCCATTGTTCCAGACGGTTCGCCATGAATTCCTTAGCATACTCGTGGTCGGGAATAGATCCTACAACATTGGGAAGTAGTATAGCTGCATCTGCCACTGGGTTTGACGCCTTGCACTTGCCCGTGGCATGCATCAGCAAAGCAGCAGGTAACTTCCCAGCCTCGAGGCCGACAAACTATGGACCAACACATGCGGCCGATCAAATCATTGGCGTGACCTGTGCTTTTCTCTCTCTTTGCACATGCAGCCTTGAATGGATCGGAACCTTTCTTCTGGACCCCTGTCGACCCCCACTGACAAGCCACTGCCTACCCTTTCGCTCTCGCTGCGTCCTGCATTCCCTACTGCTTTGAAAAGGGGGAGCTTGCAGGCAAATCCAATTGGGCATCAAGGATAACTACTGTAGGATAACGATGATGACGACGATGATGGAGCGACATCATAACAATCCTGATAGTGGCAAACTGTGGCAGCAACTGATGCACGAGGACTTGACAAGGAAATTCGAAGCAAGCCCCGAATTAATTTGCAGTTGTTCCACTAGGCGCTCGGCCAAGTGCAGGGGTCTTGCTATCAGCACGGTAAAGTCTCCTGCGCACATCGAGAAGATTGGACAAATACAATGCAGTCAGCTGTGCCTTGCGTGGCAGTGGAAGTGGTGAGCTTGACTTTCTCCCACAGTATCGGATCACCTGCATCCGGACGCATAAGCTGGAGCTGAAGATGCTTCTCAAGCTGCCAGCCTGCTCCGAAAAGAGCCGCTTCTCTTCTCTCCAGCAGCCTGCCACTGTGTTCGTTTTCCACCCACCCAAAGAGCGCGCCTCACTTTGAGCTTTTACCGAAGCGCGGCGACGGGCTCACCCGTGGAGGCGCTTGGAATGGCATGGTGTGATGGTGCTGATGTTCTGTAGATGTCAGGTTGTCTCAAGTTGGCACGAGGTCTGTTGGCGTGGGGCTGGTCGGCTCTTAGGTTTCTTTAGTCTCCAAGCCTATCCTAATTCAACATCTTGTGCGCGCGGCACAGGGTTGGCGGAGCTGCTGCTCATCGTTTCGGGCCAGCGTGTTTCCTTGTAGACTCCAACATGCCGGCCGCCGGTGGCCTGAAAGTGAAATCATCTCGGTGCTTTGTGAGATCGACGCGATCCATTGTCAATAAACAAACTACAAGGGGCTCCTTTCTACTCCGATCTTGCAACCCTCTCCGTGCTACAGCAGTGCGCTGGTCGCGACCCAGTGCAGATTCCAAAACACCGGCCGCACATTTGCCCCGAAAGGATCACCCTCTCCGTAGATGCGGCGTTTTGGCATTTTTCGGTAAGTGCGACCCATTGCAAATTCCTAAAAGGCTTGCATAAGGCGCTGCTGCGCATCCCACCACTACTTGCGGAAAGCTCTTGAATCCCTGAAAAACCGTTCGTCTGGGGCCTCCAAACACGTATGTTCGCATACAAGTGCAGTGCGCGGAATGTACTGTAGAATAAACGGATAAGTTCATGCAAGGGTCCGGGTAGATGAGTGAGTGGTTGCATGGATGAACCGATTAACGGCTAAATCGCATCAGAGGATAGACGGATGGATTTATGGGCCAGGGAGAATGAATGGTTAGGTGGATGGATGAACATATGAATGCGGGTACCCACACCCGGTCTTTAGTTCAATTGAGCAGGCAAGGCGTTGCTTGGGGCGGTGGCGGATGTAGCAGCACAGACTCCTCTGCAATGGGTCGCCAACGAATTCAATATTCCAACGCGAAGCTCCTCGTCGCATCGCCGCAGCGAAGCCAGCAATGCTTTGGCGCGAGCATCACGCGCAGCGCGTGTTGTCTCCATACTCTTCTCTATAGCGGCAATCTGCAGGTGTTTCTGTACCTCGAGCGAAGGCCCCTGACAATGCTTTGTCGTAAGCAGTGTTCAAAAATCTTTGGTACTTCCAGCTCAGACACCTGTCTTGACCCAGCTGTAAATAGCTGACAAGCGTCTTAGCGATCATTCTGTGACAATGCAAGGTTTCGTGCAGTGTGAGTCGGCACTGTACGCGTAGTTTCAAGCTTTTCCGCTCTGGAGCACGGTGCAGCCTGTGCGCGACAACGATAAATTGATCAATCCTACTCTTAACTTGTGCCGCTGGAATAACCCTCGAATCTCTCGATATTGGTTCCAGACACCCAGCTTTCAACTGGCTCGAACGGCCAATAAATCCGCTGTGAGACAAAGGGCGAAGCAGGAGCAAGAGCTGATGTGTACAGAAGGGTCGCGGCAGCGAGGCTTGAACTGGTTATTGGATGGCATTGGCACTTTCTCAGACTTTCTGCACACCACTGCTCCATTCTGCTTCTTCCTGCCGCCCAACATGTGAAACTCCGGAGGGCTACAGTAGCCGTCTGTTTGGAAAACATGGCATGTGAATTCAATCAAAACTATCCGCATCCCGGGAGCTTTCTGCACCGCCTGTGCTGGGAATCCGTGCCGCTGCTACAAGTCTAGGCAGATGGGGTCTAGGTTTTTTTGGGGTATTTTTTATGTTTTTTTTGGGTATTTGTTATGGTTTTCTGGCCTTCGATTGCAAAAAACCTGTAAGAATCACAAGGATAGGCCTAACTTAGGGTTTTTTTGGGTCTTTTTTATGGTTTTCTGGGCCTCGATGTACGGCACCTGTACGCGTCGCAAGGATGGGCCATATGTCTTCATATATCTTAAACACGCGCCCGCAGTCGGCGATAACCTTTCGCCATATATNGTCGCAAGGATGGGCCATATGTCTTCATATATCTTAAACACGCGCCCGCAGTCGGCGATAACCTTTCGCCATATATCTTAAAACACGCCCCCTCTTTTGGTGATAACGGCTCATCATATGTCTTAAACATGCCCCCTCATTCGGCGATTCCGCTTCGCCAGATATCTTTAACACGAGCCCGCATTCGGGGATAACGGTTTACCATATATCTTAAACACGCCCCCTCTTTTGGTGCTAACGGCTCATCATATATCTTAAGCACGTGCCCTGATTCGGCCATTCCGGTTCACCATATATCTTAAACACGCCCCCTCTTTTGGCGGTTCCGGTTCACCAGATATCTTTAACACGCCCCCTCTCTTGCCGATTTCGATTCATCATATATCTCAAACCACGCCCCCTCATTTGGCGATTCCGGTACCCCCCATATATCTAAACACTTGGTGGGTCCGGGTCATCCTACATCTTGAACACGCTCCCCTCAGTTGGCGATAACGGCTCATCCTATAACTTAAACACGCCCCCCTCATTTGGTATCTTGAACCATATATCTGAACAACGCCCCAGATTTGGTGGTTCCGGTTCACCATATATCTAAAGCACGCCCCCTTATTTGGTAATTCCGGGTCATCCTGTATCTTGAACGTGCCCCTCTCGATTGGCGATAACGGTTCAANAAAGAAAAGTCTCAGAAGAGTTATGCGCTTGACTTGCTACGACCTATCGCACATGGCCAGAAAGCGCTCTTGATGGTACGGCGTTCGCTAAAGCACAACGGGGCTTTAGAAAGGGGGGGCCCCCCCGCACTTGCAAACGCAACCGCGCGAGGACCTGCGGTTCATCACATCTTAAGCACGCGCCCTCATTTGGCGATTCCGGTTCACCATAGATTATATAGATTATGCCACATATCTTAGACACGCCCCCCTATTTGGTAATTCCGGTTCACCATATATCTGTAACACGCCCCCTCATTCGGCGATGACCGTTCGCCATATATCTTAAACACGCCC